>OENT01000260.1:0-57508 GCA_900239685.1 Rotaria macrura | reverse complement strand
TAACTCTTCAAAGTAGCACTTAAAAGAACAAGTTCCATTACAAAAGATGTTCAGTTCGCCGAGCTCTTTCATCCTACGTAGAATGGTTGGGGTTTTGAATCAAAAATGTTTTATAGGGCCGATTAGCTGTCAAACCGTCCCCCGTCCTTTCTGTAGCCGCTATCAATTTTTTTCAGTGATATTCATTTGAATATTTTTTTTCACTAGATACTTGACTCTTACTAACAAAACCAATGATGATAAAATCTCTATGAGATTCTATTGCAGAGCTACATCAAAAACAAAAATTAATGTAGAAGTTTTGCCCCATCCGTTATACTATTGTAGTATTGAATCAATATACAATGATACAATCCTACTAGGAGTTCATAATCGGCCCGTGAACGTAAGCAAAAGGATTACATGATATTGCTGCGCATAGACTTATGTTCATTCATTACAAAACTCAAAAGTAGTTGTGAGTGTCGGGTCATTACTGATATTCTATGTTTCTCAAGTATGGACTTGAAGCTTATTGTTATTTTTAACTTTGTATTCACGACAACAATCCAATTAATAGGACTGAGATGTTTCAAAGTGTCATATCAGCCTTTAGATTTAGGAAGAAAAGTCTGTGAGAAGTTTCGGAAATAGTAATGTTCATAACTTAAGAAATCGATGCTACTGTTGTAAGTATCGCTTATGGAAAAAAATCGAAATCTTTTTTTTAGATGCCAGCACTCCATAATTGACGCAATGATTACAAAATATGAAAATTGAATTGATTTCTGTTTTGTTCGCCCATCCTAACCTTCTTTAGTATGAATGCAAATCACAAACGTACAACAACTACGCCTTTAATACATCAACTGTTCAATTCAGTTAGTGATATCGTTTTTTAAATGTATTAGATTAGTAACTAAAAAGCTATAAAAACTCATTTCATTGGTAGCAGATCTTTAATAAGCGACATGTCGTTTTTTTAACTATGACTAACTCTCATAAACATTTACTAAGTTTATAAATTAAATATGGATTGTCGTTAATTAGAAATCACTGTTATTAGAAATCCATCGACTAGCAGAAACTCATGTGCTCAAGTAGTTAAGACGGCAACAAGTAATCAATGATTACCAAGATTCGCATGTGTGGTTCTATATTGCCAAATCTTTTATGTTAAACTGCATTCAGAATTAGATTAGCATCCTATAAATCTACTCATAATGTGAACAGCACACCTTTTTGAACAAATCTAAAAAGTGGTACTAGTCTCTGTCTGTCACTTACTCTCTCTTTGTTAGATTGGACATGAGTTAAAATATACTCCACATCATCTGAACGGTTGAAGATATCACTTTCACATTTTTACTCAATATCAATACTAGTATCGATTCGATATCTTTTTTGTACTTCCGTTCATCAGTTCTTGCGAAACTCGAGAGGGTCTCTTGTAGGATTAAATAGGAACTTATAATTGACTCAAAAGACTTTACAGAAGATAAATAGGCGAAGCAAAATATACCTTATTCAATGCAGTTTTACACGTTGAATAGCAATCTCAAGTTCATAATGTTATATACTCGTTTCATTCAACATAGGAATAAATAAAGAAATATTACTTAAATTCCCATTATCAAACGAGAAAAAGAAAACAGCCCTTTCACGTTTTTGATTCTTTTATATCAGCGAATATAACTCCAATGAAAATTGAACTATACAAATCGATAGAGGAGCTTTTTGTTTGCCGAACTGTAAATACCAACAAGTGGGTGTATTCCATTTTTCTAGAAAATTATGAAACAATATTTTCGTTTTTTTCTCGTTTTTGAGTTATCTACCGAAACAAGCACACATGAACAGGTTCGAGAAAATATTACAGAAGTACGTTCAAAAGTACAAAATGTTGGACACTTTTTGATGCGCTACATAAGTCTGATAGTAGAATTTTGATTCAGAAAATACAAAAATGTAAACTGACTAAGATACTGACAACGGCTGAATTTGTAGTGGAAAAATTTATGGAACAATGATCATTCAAGTATTTTGTTGATATCTCTCTTGTTTGTTTGACATTGAATGATAGACTTTTTTTATAATCAAAATTACCAGCAGAAAACGTTCTATGACGTAAATCTAAGTTATTTGAGAATGATTTGCGAATAGCCACTGCAACGATGATAGAAACCCCATGGAATTACCCGACTACCATTCTCTGTTGACAAAGGCTTATTTGATGATTGATGTTAAGTGAGTAAATATTAGAAAAATCGACAAATAGTAGATCATTTTATGACAATTAAATTTTGGACAAATATTCAAGTCTTCGTTCGATGTATTTAGTGAGTTGGCGTCCGAATTGAATGCAAACTTTAGAAAATAATGGCAAGTGAAAGCTTTTATATAAGATGTGTATTAACTGTAAAGTGTTGTTTTCAGAAAATAGTGTGTAAAAGTAAGATATTTGAGAGTGTATTGTTATGAACTTTGAGCAATATTAAAAGAGACTAGAGGAAAAAATTGACTGATAGAACATGATCGAAATCAAATACATAAGTTTAGTTGTTTGAATAGATTGTGTGTCAAATATCACCTACGTATATCAGCAATCTCTATCATATTTTTGTGTCATGTAAACTTTTCATAATGAGTTTCTTTTCATTTTAAACATATAGTTGTACCTTCGTTGCTATATTCATTCGATAACACATAGAAACATGATCTTCAACTACGATAATTTGACTATTGCAAACATGACACTTGTTAATAAGATGGACTGACTGTAATGTGTGTGTAATATTGGTTTACTTATTTAACTAAATCCTTCTGTTGATAAAATCGAGTGACTTTTTGAATTAGATTTAGTTCCTTCTGAATCTTGATCTTCGTTATTATTGACTTCGAACAAGTCTTATCGATGAAAATAATTAGAACATACTGGTAGTATAGTAAAAGATATTTCTGTCGTTTGACACAACCATAGTCAAGCCTAAAATAGTTCAACCTTCTTTTAGATTATTTATATCTTCAAACGTACACCACATTATTAATAGTCATCAACAAATCGTATAAATAAGGCTAAAGTTTTTCAGGAGTTATAAAGTAAATGCGTCATGAAAACGTTTACCAATTTGCTTTTCATTAAAAATCGAATTCAAACTCATTTCAGATGAGACCATTATCCCATAATCTTAACTTTCTTCGTCGAGTAATGTTGGATTGATTTCACACACAATAAATAGAACGAGTGTGAACATGATACATAATTACACATAGTGCTTTCTCACTAGAATTATTACTGTTGACTGGTAGTATTGGGTCGAAAATAGAGATTAACACAGTCGTAAAGTAGGATTCTATCGAAAATATTTACACATTTCTGATTATTCATGATCTAAATATCTTGCTTTAAACTAATTCTACTTGCTGATATCAGCTTCATTTCATAGAATCATTGAGATAGAGATGAAAATCATGTATGGCAATCTCATTGTAGAAACAATATGTATTGTCTGAGATCTATATTTCAATTAAATCGAACTGATCTATACATACATTATGAAAGCTTAATTTGAATGAAAATATCGAATAACTTACTAGTAGCACATTAGTACTCAATGATACATGTTACATTTGATTTAGAATAAAACATATAAATAATTCATAGTATCGCTTCCATGATGTACTTCATAGCGTTGATATTTTCGAAGCAAGCTGAACGTTGATTATCAATTTGAACGATCGATGACATCTGTAATCCATTTAAATTCAATTGTTCATTACATCATAAGAGATTCAGGTCGCTATTAGTTCTCAGATAAACAAGAATTAAACCTAATCAGATTAGAATCAACTTCTTGCATTCATTTTAGGAAAACTATTTAGGGTTATTTCATTCTACCAAAGGGATGCTGAAATAGTTCTATATTGATTAGAATCGAGACTAAATACACTAGATTATATCCTACCTACTAATGATATTTTTTATACTATACCCCCTTCACCGTATCGCCGATGCTGAGCTACTGCACCAAAAAATCTTGTGACGAACATTGGTTGACGATATACAGTGAGATATTCACATTCTCTAATAGAATCCATTTTGATCCAACATTTTAACTCTTTTTCTGTTGCTGAAATTCAATCCTGATGATGAGTTTTCACAATGGTTTACATTACACTGTGGCATTTTATTTCTTAATGTAATGGTTCAAGCTTAAGCCGTTTATTCTTTGCGTCAAATTAAAAAAGAACAAAATCATGTCAGCTAAAGTAATTGTTCGATATAGATAAATAGCATAAGAAATAAAATCGGGAACATACACATCAAATTCTCTCAAATATCAGGAGAAAACAATTATTTGAAAAGAAAAAATGTGTATCGAGAGGAAAACAATAACGACAGCAACAACAGAGAAAGAAGAAAACATGTATATTTGAAAAGAAACAAAAGAAAAATGGCAAGATATATGTGTACGCATGAATGTATGCAAATACAAAAAATAAATGATGCAAATCACAACAAACTGCCTTTTGGAACAGCTTGATTATCTTTATTATTATTATTATTATACATTTCTTCTCCGTTGTTAAATCTTTGCTGTTCTCGAATTCGGTTTCGAATGCGTCGAAATCTTGAACGACTACCTGCAATATAACCGTTGTTATCATTGGATTTTAATTGTGAAGGTGCATTCATTAGACGATCATTATTGTCAAAGTTATTTTGTTTGAAAGAATTCACGGAGGTGACGACGTTCTGTGGTAGATTATCTACGGGCAGTTGTTCCTCATCATCAATTTCTTTATTATCGTTGTTTAATACTTTTTCATCGTTAGTTTCAGATATGGGACTATTTAATGATCGTTCCAACTAGAAGATTAAATGAGAAACAAACAACAAATGAAAAAATATATATACACATACATATTCAATACTATCTTACTCGCTGTTGATTTTGTGAATTATCTGGTGGGGCTGGTACTACTGCTTTGTCTAAAACATATATGAAATGTAAACGTCTATCTCTTACTCTGTCTTATTTCCGATCAACAATTTACTTCAGGCTATATACGTAGAAGTCATATAGCATTTTCCGGAAAAGTAACAGATACAATGAAAAACTAACACTATTATTTTTAATTCTTTATCATAATAGTTTCGAGAGATATTCGTGAAACAAACATCTAACATAGTGCTCAGTTGGCAAGTCAAGATCGTGTGTAACTTTCTCTTGTTAAACACGCAATCTGTTTCAGTGTTTCGAAGTTTATTTGAAATTGTAGGATTTTATCTTTTGGTCCTGTTTTTTTTTATGTTCAAAATTTAAAAAAACTCTCAAATAAAAAAGTCTTATCATATATTAATAGAAATCCATCGTGATTTGTTAATAAAAAGAAGACATTAATTCAAATAATCAATTCTATCAGTCAGTGTACTTTTTCAAACTAGAATAAAAAACTAATTAGCTAGAATGAATTTCCTTAGAGTATTCAGGAATAATTATTTGATCGAAAGAGAATAAACTAACAAATGATGGAAATGATTTCCTACATTTATTGCCAAGCAACATATAATGTTTGTTGTAAAAGATCATATCTTGTGCTATCATTTGACTTACTCACCGTCAAAGTCGAGCAATCTAAAGAGAGCAGATTTTTTCGAGTGTAAATGTCCTATTTTATTGATTGTTCATATTAAAACTTTAAATTCAGTCCTACCATCGATTCATCAATAGATTTCGTTCAGATGATCATAGCACAGAGAAAGAAAAGGTTCTTAATTGAAAGACACTAATGGACTTCAGACAATAGTTGGAATCCATCAATTTGAAAAAAAAGGAATGCACTCAGTCACTGGACATGCGTTCCATAATGAAGTCCTAATACGACATATAACAACTGGCACAGTTTCTTATTCATTTGCTATATTTCTAGATTGAATAAAATCTTCAATTCTGTTTTCACGGATAACTACTTTCAAAAATATTGAATTGTAAAACTTAGGTTAGACATGGCGTCTAACAAATAAATTTCATAAACATGAGAGTAATTTATCTGACTTCAGCAATAATCATGAGTGGAACATGAGCACTCCAAGAGACTGCAATTTTGCATAATCTAAGAAAACATTTGGGATGCAATGAAATTTTTTGACTGCGTGGCATTGTTCATGCTTTCGTGGGATGCAAGTTTTGATCATCGACATCACTGTGTAATATATTCCGTTTTGTTCCATGACAGCTATATACGAGCATACTCATAAAAGAGATAAACTAGTTGATAATATAAATAGGGATAGAAACTGCGTTAACTATACGATCAGCACATATTCAACTTATTTTTAACGCTCATAATATATTCAGAAATGAACTGTTATTAAAATGTAAGACGAACATTTACACAGGTCTCAAGTCCGAATTCTGATGATCAGCGACTAGAAAAGAACGATGAAATTGAATTTTATTCATTTATTTTGAATAAATCTATTTTCAACAAAACGTATAACACTAATTTGAAGCTCTTCATATACCTGACAGATGAGTCAATACTCAAGTGTCCAATATTTCCTTTCGAGAGATTAAGTTCAATAGAAAGTAGCTTTTACTGTTGGAAAGCTTACTATGAGCGGGGTGGATGTGTGAGAGCAGTTTCATTTGAAAGTTTATTGCGTTCTGTAATTAATCTACGTTGCGTCGCCCATGGTAACAATGATATGTATAATTTAGGTGTCGCACATTTAGAATACTGCGTTTTCTTTTAATGGACTATTCTATTGTGAGGAAGACTTGCATATGAAACGAAATTTCAGATCGAAGCTCTTTATAGCCATTGCTGTTGGAAGTCCCTTACACTACAAAAAAAAAATCTTTGATTTGACCGACTAAAACCTTAGAAGTAGTAGGATGCTGTTTTCTACAGTTTCCTGTTTAATAAACAGAGTTCAATTATTGAATATCTTTCGTTTTTCTATTTGCACGCTGAAGAATAGGAAAAAACTGTTTGTTTGATGTTTAACTTACTCTCCTCATTGGCTACTTTATCTAGGTGAGGTGCTGCTTGAGCTGATTCAATATTGCCTGGTTGCTGTTGCGCATTATTATCAGCTAATGGTGGTGCTGGAGCATTTTGATTAGCTTGGTCACGAAATCTATCATTATTACCCAATGGTTGAATCTGTTGCTGTTCGTTCGATAGTCTAGTCGTTGATGTATTTGTATTGACACCAGATAAGTCTAAATCTTTATTTCGAAGATCCGATGCTTCTGGCACCATTTGTGCTTTGACTTCTTGTGTTAGATTATTTAATTTGTTTAAAGGATCTTGAAATAATGATGCAAGACTTTTAGTTGTGAAATTATTTGGTAAAAATGGACGATAACGTTGCTGTGGAATAATGAAATTATTTTGCTGTTCATTTTGTGAAGAAATTTGATTATTTCGTGAGCTAGGATAATCCAATTAAGGTATCAAAAACAAAAAAACTTGAAAATAATACTTACGATTGATTATTTTTTAATGCGTCATATTCTTGCTTTAATCGATTTAATTCATTATTGTGAGATTCTAAAAAATAAATTAAGATTAGTTTTGTCGTTTCAACACTTTCTACAGACGTTTTTCATCATCTAATTGTTGTTGCAATTTTTCAATCAACGAGGTTTTGGAAACAAGTGTTTCACTTGCAGCTTTAAATTCTTTCTAGTTAATTAAAACCAGAAACACATGATCAAATAGTCAATGAATTTTACTTTTAAAATTAAACTTACTAATTGTTCATCAAGAGCACTCTTATCGGATTTAAGACTTTGAAATTCGGCTGTTTTTTCATTTAATTTTGTATTAAGATCATTGATTTCGGAATCTTTTTTTTCCATTTGTCTTTGAATCGTCAATTTTTCTTCGTCAAGTTCACGCTTACGTGAAATTACATTTTCTAGTTTTTTTTCTGAATCACTATTTTTCATTGTTAACTAAGAAGTAGAAAAACAAGCAAACATGGTTCAATAAATATATTTCAATAGCATTGTTCTATTCCTACCGATCGAATACGTTCTTCGAATTGCTCTAAAGATAGTCGAAGTTCCGCATTTTTTGACGAGCATGACATGTAGAAGAGGCCGAGTAGAAACATGATGATGACAAGACCAACAACGATGAAACTTGGCGTTCGAGCAGACATGTTGATTGTTGTGATTACGAAATATTCTTTAGATCAAAAGTTTATCTAAAATATGAATGTCATATTAAAACCAAAGCTATTCTTCATTTGAAAGTTTGATTATGATCAATTAATATGGCAATCGCAGTAACCATAAACTTTTTCATGCTGAAAAAGCATAAAAAAAAACAATCATAGACTAGCATGTTATGAAGAGAAAGACAACATTCTAATGAAAAAGAATCTACGGTATTAATTTGGTAGTTTTTTCGTTCTGTTCCATCTGTTTCGTCTAACGAGAAAAAAAACCAAGCTAAAAAAACCCGAGCGTAACACTACACTCAAGTATCGTTTTTATTCTCAGTTGCTTTCGTCTGTGTTTGTTTGTCATGCTCGTTCTCTCCTTACTATCATTGTATAAACGTGAGCGAACATGAGGATCAAATAGTTATTGATATCAAACAGTTTATAAAAAAGAACATGTGATCCCATGAATAGAAAAAAAAATATCCTACATAAATTACAAGTAATTAGAAGAAGTTTTCGTTGCTATAAATGGTTTGAATTTAGTATAAATCATTTCTTTCTATCAATACTCATCGATTCAATTAACGTTTTCAATTGCTTTCGCCGTTGACCTATATACTCTGATGTAATGAACCGATTAATTTCGTTTGTAAACTTTTCGAAAATATCTTTGTCAGTTTTTGCTTCATTTGAATCTTTTAATGAACAATATTCATTGGACAATCGACAAAACTCTTCAACGATTACTATTACGTATAATCCACAGTCAAAACCATTTTTTTGTTGTGGACAACGACAATTTATTAAATTGACGCGACCATGAAAATATGTTTGAAATTTAATTTGAATTTCTTTTGCTGTACGCTCATTCGCTGATGACATTGAATCAAAATGGTATAAAATTTTATCTGAAGAAATTAGTTCATGAATAATAAGAATAACAAATATGATTGAATAAATTTTCGTTTTTACGTGACATTCCTACCTTGTATAGAGAGTATCAACAATGACCAATGTGAACCACCGAAAGTAGTGACCAGTGTATTATCATTAATAGGTAAAATAAGAAACTTTCTATCGTGAAAATCTAGCGACTGTAGAAGTTGTTCTGCGAATGAATTGTCACTGAATTTTAACAATTGTACAACCGGTGGTGTAACGAATGTAAACAAATTATTCGTATTGCCAATCATAAACTTCGAATCATATTGAATGTATTCGAAAGCAAATGTTATTATATTATCGTCAAGCCAATTTGAATTATCAAGAGTTTTTAAATTTGATAGACGTACAATTGAATCATGATAACTAACGAGTATCGGATCAGATTCCGAAGAAGCAGAAGACATTGCTAATACAATAGAAAGAAAAGAAAGGGAACCCTAAGTAAAAGAGAAATATACATATCGACAAAATACGAAATTATTGATAGATGACGTTAGACGTCGACATAAAACAGTTTTGAATACAATATGAATATGAAAGAAAATATCATATAGTCAGCTTCGCGCAAATAGAATTGACTAGAAACAGTAAAGAATAGGCAGTTAACTCGTTTGTATCTCACATAAGAAAGAATAGAATAACACCTGATACATTTTATTAAAAACTTTCGATAAGTAAGAAGTTAACATTCAGTAAGAATTTGAAAAACCATACTTCTTATCTATTTAAGTGTCCATTTGTTATAATCAAACGAATTTCATTATTCCCGAACTCGATAATGATCCGGCTATTTTGAAAGTAGATGAAAAAAAGAAATTATTTCAAAATTATGTCTCTTTTGGGTTCGTTAACTAGGTTATTCATGATGGCGAAAAATTAGAACGGGAAACATATCGAAAGGAACTAATGAAAATCCTAAAGATTCAACCATCGGTTACGTCTGATTCGGATCAATCAATATCCCAAACAGCAAATAGTTCCATAAGTCATGAAAGTATTCAAACGACACCAGGTAGCACAACAGACTTTGATCGGACAAGTCAAATTTGGATTAAACGAACAGTACCAATAACACCGAATTCAAGTTCACATCGTAAACAACACTATCGTTCAACACTTCATCAACATTCTTTAAATAGTAGTGGAGATAGTTTAAACAATCCTAGTTTAGCCGACAGTCCAAAAAGTTCTAGTAACAATAGTTTTATGAAACAAACGCGATCTGATACAAATCTATCGTCATCACCAATATCAAACAATAAAACGCATAGTAATATATCATTGACACCATCAGGAGTTCTTATAACCGATTATCGACAATCAACAACGATGAAACGTATTGTCAATCCGTAAGTTCTTACTTTCTAGTAGATGGTTTTATTTATATTATTCTCTAATCATTTTTATAGGCAATGGAATATTATTCCTTTTGCATAGGAACAATGTTTTGTCGTGTTGTTTTTTTATTATAAGCTTTATTTGTTCATGTTCTTCTATATAAGTAGTACCGTGTGTTTGTTAGATGCTTATTATAAACATCCGATAAGATTATCATAAAAAACCGAATAAAAACAAGGATTTTTTATTGAAAAGAAAGAAAAAAGAAGAATGCTAATAATTGTCTAAAGGAAAAAAAAGAAACTTTATGATTGAGTATTTGTCGATGGGGGAATTTCATGGTCATCTTCATCATCGTCACCAACATCCATAACACTGCTGTATGGATTATCTACAATAAAAAAAGAAAAATAAAACAAGAAATAATGTTTTTTATTGTACAGGATGCAAGTAGACAAAAATTGAAGACTCATTCAAGATTCATTAGAAAAACAACAGAAGAAATGATGGCAATGCATAGTCATAGTTAATTGAAAATTGTCTATGAAGTGATTTTGGAATTATTGAAGAGAAAATATCTATTTTTCCTTGTACGTACATTTATGTTGTGTGAAACGCACGAACAGTAAATTCCACGAGAATTTTACTAATCTTCAGAGTAGGAAGATTTTCCAAGTCATAAAACTAAAGAAAACCTTGATGATTTTAAGTTTATAGGATGTATCTGAATAATGATTGTTTTCTAAATGAATTTTATCAAAATCTTCTATATAAATTCTACTCAGATGAATATAGTGAGTTTCAATCGACTTGTAATTTTCAAAACTCAAATAACACTAGATTTTACTAAACTTCTTCAACAACTTACTGAAATCAGCAGGTAAGTGTACTGTAAATCTGGCTGGCTGTTTACTAAGCGACTGCGCTGCAACAGTATTGGTTGGAGTCGCCGGAGCGAGAGATAGTGGTTCGGTATGAAGATCACTCTCTTGATTGATGACAGTGTATGTTTCAGCTTGTTCTTCATTCTTTAACTGTATACCAATATCATAGACTTGTTCAATGCATGGAACCTTTGAAAATAACAAACAACGTTCGTCGAAGACAATATTTAAAAAGAAAATCAACTCCAACAAACTTCTTCTTCGTTTCCAATAACAGGTGTACGAAGATATTGTAGTGAAACATCGTCAAATAATTGTACGAGTCGTTCTCGTGCACTTTCATAATCATGATAAGCTTTTTCATCAAATATACGTGTTTCTTCATAAACACTGGAATCACGTGGTAGACCGGCTGTTAAACATCTGACATATTCGTTTTTTCCATTTAATATTAATACAAATTAATATTCAAACTTACTTAATACAATTAAGAGAAAACTGTGTAAGAGAAGAAAATTCTAATATTTTCGGTTGATTAGGATCACCAATAGAAAAAGCAATAATCGATTTGCCAATACAAAATCTTTCAAGACGTAATTGTTTAGGAAAATTTTCCATCGGCACTGTTTCTGATAATGTAGCTAGCTCAATATCAATTGGTAATTCATAACGTATAAGTATTTCTGGTAAGGAAAATAAACTTTCTGTTGTATTTTTATGATAGGAACTATCGAATTCATCATCAAGAATTCTAATCGCAAAATGAAACGTTCTTCCTAGGACAGTTGGATCGAGAAGAAATTCTTGATCATTTTTATCCACCATCACAAACACCTCTTTACCATTGGTTATTGTTGATGGACTTTCAATGCGTTTTAATGTCACTTCTGTGTTTTGTTTCAATAAAACATTTATTGTTTGATTGGTAGGTAACAATAATAAAGCGCTTGTGTCCTGAAGCAAACGTATGTGTTCACGTGGCATTTTAAAGCGTAATAATTCAAGAACATTATTAAATTCCCACCAACGAGGTTTATATATTGGATTAGTTGATAATATACGGCATTGACCTTGAAACCAATCTGGAACAATAAATGTTCGACTATCTTCTGGTAGTAGAGACTTTGATATAATTAAATGCCGATCATAGGATGAATGTAAATGAAGTATATCATTTTTAACTAAGTTTGTTTCCCATGATTGACTAATACGTATTATTTGAGGTAATTGAAAATATTCGATAAAGTCATGAAAAAGATATTCACCGACTTCCCAATCGAATTGTTTTACTTCTTCTACTACATCATCAAGAATATCTTTTTGTGGAACGGGTAATTGTACTGGAAAAGATGCCATGGTACTGAAAAACACGAAGAGTTAATACAGTCGTTGTTTTTTCTCTTGTATTTGTCTATTAAATAAAAAAGGTAAAAGTGCAATAGTTTTAGATTACATATTTTTCGGTTGACTGCTTACATACGATCGGTTATACATACAAGTTGATGATCAAGAGAAAAAAAGAATGAGGTATATGTCACGATGTCATCTAAGAAAGGCGTCTATAGAAGAAAGACTCTAGTCTGTTTCTATAATCAATGTTTAGTTTCGGACGAATTATTTCCAGTGTTCGATATCAGATACGAGATTGAATTGATATTTATTGTCAAATAAATAAAACTTGAAGTTTGATTGTAACCACTGTTAACCTGTCTATGTCGATGTGATGACTTATATTTCATCAAGAAATTTTTATTTGTTCTTCTTTTGTTTTCCAATTACAAACTACTGAGAATGTACGATAATGGAGTTTCTCAGCAGTCATTATCTTAACTCGAGTTTTGAAGTATTGTTCTATTCTGTTTACGATTAATCAAATTCTCTTCAGATCTATGCCAGTTGATTTATATTATCGTTCCAACGTATATATTACTAAAAGTTTGAGTCGATCTTCTTTTTACAAGTTCACTATCGATACAAAACTTTCTAATTGTTCATAAATCACTGCTGTATCTTGCATCAAATCACGAAAAGTGATCATTCATGATAATCCATCGATTTTTACCACTCGTGAACGATTCCACTGAATGAAATTCATCGACACAATACAAAGACATAAGTCGTTAGTTAAAGCATATAGTTCACTGATAACTCATTTCAGTCTCTCGATACTTCGGTTATATTCTCAAGAATTTCGAATCAAATCTACAACTGTTTCATGGATAGTATTTTAAGTTTTTTCTTTGTCACTAAAATTTTTATGAAAATAAAATTTATTTATAGCATGATTCCTGATATATTTTGTTTTGTAGCACGAACTCAAAATTGTTCGATGAATTTTTACGTTACGATTTATTTCCCGATTCAATTACACATGATTATACAATGAACGATTCTAAGCTATTCTAGTCAGCTTTCAATGTACATTCAATGTTTCTCTGGAACTAGTACTTCAATCAAGAGAAAATTCATCAAATTGACTCTGTATTTAACATACTAGTTTTTAAAGATAACAACCATACATTATACGAGCTCATCGTCAAGATTTCCACAGAGCTAACTGTATAGAAATGTTCAAATCGCAAGAAATTTCGATAGATAATTACTCGTGGACTAAAGACTTCAAATGAAATTCAAAGTGCAGATTCGAAATGTTTATATTAGCATAACCCGGGGATCACAAAATGCTCGCATCGAATACATGCTACCTAACTTTCATACCTAGATATTCTTCTTGAATAATCTATGTGTACATTTATTCGTTTTGATGAATAGTCAATCATCCGATGATTAGATCATCGTATCGAACATCCGTACGTATTAAACTATCAGCGCTCTATCTCTATTATATGCTCATCATGCGTGAATACTATCGATGTATGCACAGATCTTCATCATTTTCTTTCTTTCTACACATAAATATAATTGTATACATGTGTGTGTGGTCAGACAGGTGACCGTTTTCCTTCTTTTTTTATTTTTCATTTTTATCAAAAGAAAAAAAAAGGTTTTCTGTCTCTCTTAAAGACAACATACCCCACACACACACACACTTACAAACATAAAACATCATCAGACAACAGCGAAAAAAAAAGAGAGCGAGAGAAATATAAAGAAACACACCAATCACAATGAACGTTTGTCGGGTGTTTCTCGAGAAGACAAAAAAAAGTAAATAACTCAATAGCAGTAACAGAAGTAAAGAAACTCTGTACATAGATATATATGGAAGAACTGTGATAGTGTTATTTGTTGTTTTTCTTTTCAATACATACAAGCACATACAAATGACGACAGACAACGGAGAAAAATAATCACAAGAAGGGAAAAGAAAAAAAAAACGTACATACAAACAAAAACATATAATAGGAGAAAGAAGAAAAAAAGGGGGACAGAACATCTATAGATATATATATATATGTATAAATAATGAACATCAATAACAACAACATCAACAACAGCAACAACAATGAAGGGATAGAGAGCGACTAGAAAAAGAAAAGAATTTTTTCATTTGACTAAAAAAACGAAACGAACTTTAAATGTTTTTTCTTTTTAATTTTACTTTCTTTGAGGTATGAGACATTGAAGAAGGTTCTATCTGGCTACATGTAAACTCGATCGATTGTTTTTGTTTTTTTTTACGGAATATGGCACATGTGGAGTGTTTTCAGATACGTCGAGTAGATAATTTACTCATCAATTGTAGCATTATTTATCTCATTTTGTTCATTTGAATCTTCTATGTGATTTGTTTCGGTTTCTTCTTCATTCTTTTGAGACCGTTGCTGTTGTTGTTTATCTTCAAGATCTTCATCTTCAATAAGTTCATCATCTTCGATAATCATATTTGAATTATCATTCAATCGTCCTGTATCAACAGTTGCGACGGCCGCCGCAGCGGCTGCCGCTGCTGCTGCTGCTTCGGTTTGATATGGACGACAATATTTATATCGATGATTCATATGTTGACTAAAGGAACCTTTGAAAAACAATTTTCGATAAGTAAACTAAAAGAAACACATCTTGGAATTAAAATTTACCAGAATGACTAAAACGCTTAAAACATTTTGTACATTGAAATGGTTTTTCGCCTGTATGTAAACGACGATGTTCGGCTAAATGATGCTTATGTTTAAATGCTTTTGTACAAACATCACATACAAATGGTCGAACACCTAGAATGGCAAGAAAACAGTAATACAAATCCTTATGTTTTATTCTTTTTCGTTTCTTCAAATCAAATTTTTACTCTACCTGAATGTTCATATTTATGTCGAGCTAATGAGCTTTGTTTACTAAAACGTTTATCGCACATGTCACATGCATACATTTCACCTTGTATATGATTCTTCCATGATTTTCTTTTACGTGTTAAATCATTATCAATTAATTGGCCGCATAAAGATGATGATTCATCATTTGATAAAAGACTGTTTTCAGATGAACAATTATCAGCTGTACTATCGGGACTATATGATTCATTCTGGTAGTAAAAATAAAATTTTTTTAAAAGTAATAATTAATTTTTCAAGAGTAAAGAAAAATCTTACTTTAATCCATTCATTTTTGTTTTCATACCAGTTTGTATCGTTATTAAATGCAACTGTTGCAGTCATATGTAAATGAGCAGCTATTTGTTGTTCACCGGATTTAAGATGAGATTTTTTTACTGTTAAATCTAATGGTTCAGTTTGTTCTTTAGACGAATATGGAAGGGGTGCTGGTGGAGGTAGAGGTGGAAGCGAAGATGCTGATGAATTGTTTGTTGTTGTAGTATTGGCAGCAGCAGCCATTAAGGATGCACGTAAATGATAATAAGCAAGAGGTAAAAATGGAGCTGTTGAATTATTATTATTATTATTATTATTATTATTATTATTATGGTTGTTGTTGTTGTTGTTGCTATTAGTCGTTTGATTCCCACTAGTTGGTGTTGATGGAATGAATGTATTGACAGATGATTTAATATTATTAGCTGCAGCATAACTTGTACGCAAAACGTGAAACCAATGTTGCACATGTTGTTCACTAAGGCCAACACGTTTCGATATTTCATGTAATTCATTTGCATTCGGATAGGGATTTAAAGCATAATGTGCACGTAACATATTCAATTGCTGTTTATCAAGTAAATCGGTTGTTGAAGGTGATGAATTATCATGATCGTTTGATATTAGACTACGACGTTTACGTTTACGTATAGGCGATGTTATTGTTGGAATTTCGCCAGCTTCAATTTCATGATTTTGATTGTTATTATTTCGATCTGATGATGATGACGATGGTGGTGTTGTTAAAGATATTGATGGCCAAGTAGAAGGTGATGGACTACGTGAATGAGATTTCGGTGTTGATAGATACGAATCTTTACGTTGTTGCTGTTGCTGTTGTTGTTGAGCAGCTGCTGCAGCTAAAGCGGCTAGTGCAAATGGACCAAAGTTAAGCATAGAACGTGTTGCCAGTAGAGCAGCCACGGATGGATTCGTTGTTGTTGGTACTTGTGTTGGTGATGAATGTAGATTATTATTTAGTGTTGATTGTGGGTATGCATAGCATTTTTTTGATGTCATATGCGACGAATATGAGCCCGAATGAGAAAAACGTTTACCACAATTAGCACAAACAAAAGGTTTTTCACCAGTGTGAATACGAACATGTTCCTAAAACAATGCAAGATTATTAAATTGATATGTTTAATTTTAATTTTATTTTCAGAATTACTTTTAAATGATGTTTAAATTTGAATGCTTTCGAACAATGAGAACATTTAAATTTTCTTGTTTGTGGATCAACTTCATGACTTAACATATGACGTTGAAGACGGTATATATTAGCAAAAATCTTATTACATAAATGACATGCCACTTGACTTGCATTATGATTTAACTCATGTTGATGTAAATCATCCTAGAATGGTCAAATTTTTTTTTTATTTAAACATTTTAAAAGTTGTTTTTTTTTCTGAATGGTAGAAAACAAAAGGCATACCTTATTAGTGAAAACTGCATTACAATGAAGACAACTAATTAAATTCTCTGTTTGTTCTGGATGACATTGAGTTGTATGTAAATGTAAATGTGTTATTTGAAGAAATTCATCGGAACAATAAGGACATTTAAATGATTGTTGTTGATTGGACGAATTATTGTCTAAAGTAAAAAAAATTAAAATTAAAATTAACCTTTTTCTTTTTGATGTTGTAAGTTTCAATAGTTAAACTTATCATCCATCTGTCTATGATTTTTATTCATCTGATCACTTGAAAAAAAACGAAAAAATTCCTCTACAGTCGTTGTTCACAGTGGGTGGGATGAGTATATACTTTTCTCATGGCACATGGTCTCATTTGATGATCGATGATCTAGTTAAGTTTTTTTTTCTTTGTCTTTATGCATGTCGGTAGTGTATGTCTATCAAAAGGGGATGGTCTCTTCTATCACAATGGGGGTCACTACTTCCCTTTGTATCGGCACTTTCCTCCGTTTTTTTTAATGTCGCATCTTTTGTCGTCACAGATCAACAGTCAATAGAAGAGAAGAAAATGCTCATGGGATCTAATAGTGATCAAACAGATGAACCTTCTGTTCATCTAGTACTCATTATATCGAGAAAGAATTCTTCTTTGTTCATACCAGGTTCATCATCATCTTCATCAACTGTCATGGCTGCTGTTGGTAAAATATCTTCATCGAGTGAAATTTTTCTCTGATGCGAACTACTATCACATTCATCATTATCGTCATCATGATATGTTGAAAGATTACCATTTTCATAAACTAAACAAAGCAAAATTATAACAAATAGAAATAAATAAGTCTTATCGCCTTTTGTTTGCTACTTACCACGATCAACTTCCATCATACCGATCATCGGCAATTGCATTTGAATTAAGCAAACATGTACATAGATTTATATGTAATGTATTTTTATTCTTTGTCTTTGTTGTGTTCAATCTAGAAAAAATAAAAATAAAACATCAGGAGGTCTTATTGTTATTGTCCACCTGTTTTCAATGTAATTTGATCTTTTTTTTTATTTTTCACATGAGAATGTGAACAGAAAAAAAAACATTTTCTCGATTTATCAAAATCAACATAGACAGTGGCATGCGGTGTTCAAAAACATGATGATATTAGTATGAACGACATCGAAGAGAGAAAAAAGAAGAGACTAGCACATACGACTAAATCAAATTTGCTACTTTGGTCGAGGAAGAGCAACACTAGTAATAGTCGTACCCTCTTGCCTAATCGATCTACGGACATGATGTGTTGTGCGCAAGATAGAGAGAGAGAGAGAGAGAGAGAGAAAGATGCGAATGCGAACGCTCGCTCGCGCGTAGAAGACGTATTATTTTTACAAACTAACGTCATTACACGACCACCGACCGAACACTGATTTACATAAACAGACGACTGACTCTTCTTCCGTCCAACTGAGATAGAAAAGAAGCAAATGCAACATGTACTAATAAATACATTTAGATATAATATTTCGGATTGGCTCTCACCTGTTCGTATCTAAGAAAAAAAAAGGTGATTCGCTCGTGTGACATTTTTTTTACCTTGATAGCAAATGAAAAAAATTCTAACTCAGTTGTGTTCTCCAATGACGAGCACCGTACACTACCGGACATACAAATGCAAAAAAATGAATTCTTCTCCTTCCCGATTCATTCTTCTTCTTCGTTTTTTTTTCTTTGTGTATGTGTGTGTTACTCTTTTGCTTCTCTATTCACGGGTTCGCTTCGGGCGTTCATCCACCGCGTTTTGCGCTCGTTGGAGTTTTTTTTGTCTGTTACGAGGTGGGTGACATCGAGAAAAGAAGAGACAGCAAAGAAGAAAAAAAACTCGAAAGGATGGATTGGTGAATGGGAAAGTATACTATATAAAAAAAGCAAAAAAAAAGAAGAAGCGACCGAAACGAGAAAAGACAAAGCCCTCGGTGAACGCGCGAGAAGAAAAAAAGAGAGGTGAGAGGAGACTGGTTGGTCCATTTTGATAATTGGAATGAGGACGACAAGGAAATGCTGTCACCAGTCAGGAGAGAAGAAAAAAAAGGAGACAGAAAGAAACTCGATTCGCGTTCCTTCAGAAAAAAGAGAAACAGACAGAGAAAAAAATGTGTATATACCGAATCAGGTCAACAGCACGTCCCACCCAACAAATCTCATTGCATTCATTTTCCCGTAATTCGAGCAAACTCGTCTTCTCGTCTTCACATATATATATATATATATATAAATATAATATAGAAGACAAGATGAGAAAAAGAAGATGCATGCAACGCGTTATCTAAAGGTTTTCAATCACATACATAGTCTGCGCCTGGTTGACACATATTAGCATTGCTAATCGGCGTACGCATTCATTGCTTGTCTTCACTCTTTTTTTCTCTACACACCGAAAAAAACTCTCGAATAAAAAAAGGAAAAAGAAAACGGCAACAATCTTCTCCTCTTTAGCTCGTTGTCTGTCGGTGCTTGCACACATCGGCACACACTCTCATTTCCGTAGTTCAACGGAATAGACGAACGATGATGCATCGGAAAACGAGAGTAGGCTAAGACGCACACACACACACACACACACATAGCACATCATCGGAGAAAAAATGTCAAGAAAAATTTGCTAATTCCATAGGAATGGTATACGCATAAGAGAAGAGAAAACTTATTTGTAATCTCGTGAGCCAAAAAGATTGTAGGAGAAAAAGAAAACTATATTGTTGATAAGAAAATCAATATTTAATGTTTCTTTTTTTCTTTATTCTTAACATTAATTCACTTAGAAATTAAATTAAATTTTTCAAATCATATAAAAGTATTTATTTTCCATAAGAAATACTCTCTAAATGGATTGATTATTGTCGTATTTGAAATACCAAAAATATCATTTTCTAATAATAGTAGTAACAATAATAATGATGATAATAATCATAAAGATACAGTTGAGAGTTTTTTTTTCTTGACTAATCTCTACATACCTGCCAATCAGTTACTATCATTGTTGTGTATTTGACGATGTGCAGTCAGGGAAAACAGAGACTGACAGACAGACAGATAAATAGAAACACCGTGTAAAAAAAAAAGAATTGTAGAATGTCAGCAATAACAAGCGATGCTATGCTACGAACGCATTTTGTTTGCTATCTATATTCTTTCTCTCTTTACCGTTCTTCTTCGTCTTCGACGATGATGATGGGTATACCGCGTTGCAAACGAATGGCAGGAGGATGATATTCTACCTTCGGCACACACGAAAGAAGCTACTGATATGTGCATATGTATGTTTCTTGCCCTGTTCGGATGATGATGATGATGATGCTACTGAAATGAAACGTGTGCTACGTAGGAGTGGTACATTACAATGAGAACGTGAGAGAAGTGAGTGAGAGAGGGGAAAAGAGAAAAACCTTAGAAGAAAAGCATAAACATATACACATTACTCTTGCACCAATCACCAAACGTTTTCATTCTGTTCTGCTCACCTCTCATAGGTGCGCATGAAGCAGCACTAAGAAAATGAAGAAGAAAAAAAACGAGAAAAGTAGAAATGGCCATGTTCTTCCTCGATATCGTTCTCGTTCTTTCTCTCTCTCTCTCTCTCTCTCAGAGTTTCTTTTACATACACAAGCACACCTCTTATCAGCTATAGTCTTCTTTTTTTTCTTTTCTTACACACACACACACGTGCCTGATTATCGTCACCTCTTCTGTGCATATTCTGATATGTGTGTGATGGGTAACCTCATTACGTGTATATAGACTAGATTGTAGAAAAAAAAAGAAATCGAAGGAAAATCATATGTTTAATAAGATTTTTCTATCTGAAGATTTGTCGCACATTGCGCATGTGTGCTGCAGCATATACTACTAACACCGTATCTAACATGAAAAGTATGTACTGCGGGGGTATGAAAAAGAAGAGGCGGTACAAAAAAGCGTGTATATACATGTATTTGTGTGTGTGGTATTGCTGCCTATTTATGCGTGTGCAATGTGGGTTTGACTCTTCTTCTTTTTTTTCTTCTTATTACAACTTGATGAGTACAAAATATGTTCTACCGGTCGAGTTTCTCTCTTCTTTCTTCGTCTTGTTCTTTTACATATTAATCTATTCGATAGTACCGTTGCCTTTCTTTTGGTCTTTTCCTTTTCAACACCTGGTGCCGCATTGGAATAAGACGAAATATTATTATTATTATTCTTTCATTACATCACTCATACCTTTTCCCCCGATTATAGGGATGCAACAATCATCGTCTGTCCCATTTTCTTCTAAGCGGTATTTATTTTTCTTGAAGAGAGAAGTCATCTAGTATTTCGTTTACTTTATAATTGAAAGATGATGAGATGGCAGATGCATGTATACGTACGGGGGCATCCCAAGATAGATAGAACAAGAAAACGAAGAAGACGAAGAAGAAGAAGAGTATACCGGTGGTGCTGCCATTTGCAGAAACACAGAGAGAGAGAGAACAGAGATAAACAAACGTACCTCTTCTTTCCTTTCGCATACGAACGATAATGGAAGTGTGTACCTTCTTTACCCTCCAGGAGCATCGCGGTGGAACACAAACATTATCAAGCAGTCAGGCATCGACGAGAGTGAGAGAAGAAAATTTGTAGATAATCGAGGGGAGCATACATATATACACACTTGTCATACAGGTGTTGACGGTCTCAAGCATTGAATTTTTGTTGATGAGGGATAGGCGAAAGTTGAACAACGACGATATCTCCTGCAAGGTATATATATATATATATACAATCGAAACGATTCTACCAAGTGAACGTTTATGTATGTATACATATATAAACATATATATATATATATACGTATATATAGATAGATAACTAACATACTATGCATTTTGACCTTCTTGCTGTCTTCATATGAAAAAAAGTACATGGATGTTATAATAAAAACAGACAGAGGGAAAACCTTCCCTTACCTTGTGTTACACAATGTCATTATCATTGCAACCTGCTGTGCAACTACTATTTTGTGTCCCTTTTTTCAGTTTTTTTGCCTCATATTCTCGATAGGTGTGTGCAACAGCTTGTTAAAAAATTTTCATCCTTCTTTTTTTTTTGATTGTCTTGTATTATTCACTTCGTTTTGCTCCGTTTTGTTACGTTCTTTCTTTTTCTTCTTTTCGAAAAATTCCATGACGAAAAATATGAGAAGGAAGAATACTTTGATTATTTCTTGATGTTGTCTACGTGATCGGTTAAGATCAGAAAACTAACAAAAGCCATTACTAGAGTTATAATTGCAATTTGTACTATCATGGCAACACATCTTGAATGTGAATTCGCTTGTGCGATCTATTGTTAAGATAATATATATCTATATGTTGTAGAGTCAGACAGAACACCTCATTGTCGTTTTTGATGACGAATAGAAAAAAATGGAAGACAAGACGATTGGATTACAATTAACGATAATGGCGTTGAGAGCGTGACACACATGTATACAGAGGCCCTACTTGTTGTACTCGTTCACAATGTAGCAAGCTTTCCTCTTGAATTTTTGTGAACAATAGATGTGTTTATATTGGTTCTAGACGATCAATGATGCATGATTTTCAGTAGGAGAAGAGAAACAGCAACATAACGAAGATTCATTGTTACATCTTCATCTTTTTTTTGTTTTGTTTTTGAAGATATAGAAAGAGGAAAGAATCAGATTTTTTGTGTTTCCAACAATCACCACATGAGTTTTGTCTCTGTCCGTCTCTTTTTTTTGTTCTATTCGGAAACGCTCTTCTCAATTAAAACTATTGATTGTATTCGTCTACGTAGACATCATGGGTGAGTGTCTATCGTTGATAGAACAAGAGAGGAGAAAGGCGGAGTCTACAACTACTACTTGTTGTCGTATGGCGTACAATATCTAGTTAAACACACACAGTCACTCGATGCTAAACTAATTGGATAACGAACAAGAAGGGGGTACAACCCTTGTCCCACCTGTTGTCCAATTTATTGTTGTCCTATATGCCTTAAAACAAAATCTAAAATAGGTCACCGATATAAATCTATCAGTAGTTCATTTCCGATTTAGCGGCACCCATCCTTTGTCTGTATTTAAAGAAAATTGCTGTTTTGTTTTTTCTATTATTCTATACCTTATTTTCATGATGAAATTGCGCACACTTGAATTCTTCCTGTTTCCTAAACACGAAGACGACACATCATTTACAGGATTAGAGAAGATCGAACATACATCCACATATATACATATATATATTGTTCACGTGTCAATATAATTGACACATCCGGAAGAGAAAACAGCAGTCACATATTCATGTGAAAATTAAACTCGATTTTTAATAAAACGAAAAATCATATTGATTGATCATTTCAAATATTTATGTCATTGTCAAATAGAGATCTCCTTCTGCTCATTGTTGACTATATATATATATATATTAATATGTGTGTATGTGTGTGTCTCTGTCTGTGGTGAATCTCATGATCCCAATTAGAATACAAGAGCAATTAAAATTAGAATCTCTAGACGCGTGTGCTCATCCCGTGATGGGATAATGGCCTGATTGAGGTGTCGTTCAATGCATATGTATATCTACGTCTGTCCCTTGATAATTTTGTTCAATAGCAAACTCATTTGTGTGTGTGTGTGTGTGTGTGTGTCTCCTTTCTGATAAGAGTTGACTTATCAATACACACCAGTTGCCTATCAAATTGTCACCGTTCATTCAATTCTATCTTGTTCAAAACTTAATTATTTACGAACGAACGACGAGAGAAGGAGGTGCAAGAACATGCAAACTTATCGAAGAAAATTGAAATTGAATGTAGAAGATACTAATTGTAACAATGTCCACATGTTCGCTTGAACATTTGCAATTAACATTTTAGATTTCTTTTTCTTTCTCATTCAGATTAGAAAATTACTATATCAGATATATGTATATGTATATATATATATTTTTTCTTCTTCTGTTGAAACAGACATGTACAAGAAATATGGCTATAAAAAACAAAAAGAAAAACAAAAGATATTTGATCACTGCCAATGGAAGCCACCAGCACCTAATGCTAAATTATTGTCAACATTCGGACGCGCATCATTTTCATCCGGACGACGAGATGCTTCATCTAATAACCAATGTCTAAAGAAAACAAAGAAAAAAGAGTCGATCGAAAATTTCAAGGAAGTTCTACACACAAGAATTGTGGAGTTTTTAAAACACGAAAACCACCTTGTTGATGTGGAAATATATCTTCAAGAAAATAATAGATGTGCCCCACAATAATACCCATTAAATCAAATACAACTGAATTTCCAAGTAAAAGTGAAAATGCGAATAATACCCATGGTAAATATGGAGCTTGAAAATTGAGTAAACCAAAAAAGTTCATTCTAAATAAGGAGAATATGATATCATATCTATGAATCGTTTCGTACAAACCGAACATAAGGATTTCGGCGACTCCAAATATAAACTAGCATGATTGTCAATGATGAACCAAGAAAAACAATATTAACAAATAATGCCATAGATATCATTAATATTCCACCGAACAAAAACATAAAGAGAAAGTCTGCAGCACGTCCACGAAATGAACCTTCTTCAAGATGACGACAATAGCGATATGTGAATAATAAATTAAAAAAGAAATTAAAGCCAATACCACCATAGAAACAAAAACATGTTATTAATCTCCATAACTATAAGTTTACAAAGAGACAAAATGCTAATCATTAACTTTCAATCACGATTAAAACTATCTCACTTGAAATTTTTTAAAAATCAACTCTGGATTAAAATAAAGTTGATAAGCCGTAATAAAATCTAGTTGCTAGAAACAAAAGTATAATGAATGAATGAATAAATGAATGAATGTGTTTTTTTGTCTTTCCGGCAGATGAATCATAACATTCTGTTAATCAGTTGAATTTCTTTTTTCAACTTTGATTTATTGTTAAATAAACGACAAGCATGTCTCCTCTGTATATTTTCACTTTAATGTATTGAAGAGGCGGATTGATTACACACCTGATATCATATTTATGCATGATTAGATCTCTTTCGTCTTTTTTTGCGTCTCTCTCTCTCTCATCTACATAACCATGCTATTACTTTATATTTCCTGCTGCCGACTGAATAATGCCACGCTTCAACACTCGCTCGAGATATGAAACACACGAGCAGTGCACATCCGCATCTGCTCATTCGTACCATCAATATCGCACGTTCAATAATGTTTGTTCAACGAATTTCCGTTTAGAGAATAAATGATCTAGCTTTTATTGTTAGTACATATAGACAAATTAACTTCAATATGATAGGTTTCATTTAAAAAAAAATGAGGGAAAGACAGAATGTAGGCTGGAAAATGATGAGTACAAATAAATAGGATGTGCTTCGGTACTTATTGTCGATTGTTCAAGTGGTCTTTCTCTCTATTTACCTCTTCACATAAGTGACGAATAGCTCAAGGCAACCTTACATCCTAAGCAACCAGCCATCTGCCATCTTAACGTAAAAGAGTGAGAAAAAAGATGGGCAAGAAAAAAACACAAACTAGCTAAAGGGATTATTGAATAAATGTATATAAAGAGGAGAGAAGAATCACTTTAATAGAAAACACAACTTGAGATTGATCAGTGAATGTAACGGTACTACTAAATCAATTTCTTTCGTCTATGGCAGTTGTTCTAATTGGAAAAATATCACACATTCAATCTTTTTATCATATTCCGACACCTGACAAATTACGGCATCGTTCAATTACTTTGTCGTTTTCTCTTTCCTATCCGATTATATATGAACAATTGAGCTTTGTAATTGAGATATAACAGAAAAAAATTGACGAACAGGTTGTGCGATTTAGCAGAGCGGAATAATGATATGAGAATTTTATATCCAACAGAAAAAAAAAGAATAATCTTCACTTACTACTGCGAGTGTTGTTAGAAGACATGTGGTCGTATAAGCCCGTGTAATAGGTGGAATGGAAAAATATTCTTGTTGAAATGCCATGAAATAGAATTACAGGCTAATTTGATATCATCAAAATCTATACAATAAGAATAATTATCTAAAATGATCAATGAAATACAGTTGAATTTGTAGAAAATATAACAAAATCCACGTAGAAGCAAAACGCCTACAAGTACTGCTGTACCAATCAATCGGAATGAGGCATTCAACGAAAGATGTCGGATGTGTGTGGCTTATATTACGAAATACTATATATTTTATTGATACAAAGAAAAAATAACTGGCAATAAATATTAGCTTAGTTTTCTTTCTTTTTTCATATGATTCATTATAGATAGACTACGTTAGTTGACGAAAAAGGTTGAATAAGAAAATATGGATAGAGAATGATTGTTTTCATCGATTGTTTCGATTGAAGAGAAAATACCTTTGGTTAAATTTAATCATTAGTCGAACGAGATTTCTTCTCGTTTTGAAATAAACAAGTCTGAACTGATTTATTATGTGAAATGGATGATAAGAATTGTGTGAACTACAAACAAAGTCAAATATGTGAATAGTATACGATGAATTGATATAGGACGCAACAAAGTAAAGTAACAAATATGGTCACAAAAGTTTATAAATAGAATATTGACAATCATACATATTTTTCTAATTAATCAGAATCGAGAGTCTTTTTGCCTAGTGATGTTATAGATTATTAATATTTTTTCTTTTTAATGCGTAATATAATGCCGTATATATGAACAAACCAGAAGAAAAAAGAAGGACAATAAAGAATAAATCAAAATAGATTGAACGCATGCAAGAGGATCTACAAAAAGAAACAAAGAGATCACGGGTTACACAAAAAAGAAAAGAAGAAGAAGAATGGTTCTCTTATACGTGTGTATATTATGTATGTGTTTGTTTTTACCTAAAAAGAAAGCGAATTATAATTTAGAACAAAGTATGTGTAAGGATAATATCAAACGAAACCAAAGAAGAAAGGAATGCAACTATATATCGTCATCGTAAATATTGAGAACGAGAAAAAAAAATCGCTTGCGCAAACACACAGACAAACAAAAAGAAGAACATTTACATTTATGCTGAAAAAAAAATGAAGCACACTCAAATGTTTTCAGTTTCTCTTTGTTTTTGTTTGCCAGAAAAAAAAATTTTCTAATATCCTGAATAGCCAGGTGCACCGCCGTATGCTGGGTACATACCACCAGCACCAAAAGCTGGCTGCTGATAGACTCCCATACCAGGACCAGTGATCATCAAAGTACCTTGAGCTACAAAATAAGACATGAAATGTAAGTCAATTTTTGTTCCGATGATTTAATTTTATCGTTACTTACTACTGAAGTCAATAGGTTTTTGATCATTAGCTGTTTCATTTTCTGTGCGAACTTGGTCCGATTGTTCTAGTTTGTCAACCTAATTAAAAACGAAAGTCAATTTTATCTCAGCTATAAAAAGTCAAAGTTAGTTAGCAAGACTAAAATATAGAACAGCATGTAGCTACCCTTGCAAATCAATAGTGTCCCACGAACATGCAATTGGTTGCGCTTGACTTCGGATCAAAACTAATCAATGTCTGATAAATATTTTTACAATACTAGCACGATCTTCAAGATTTTTATTCTATCTGAGAATCTATTCGATTTAGCTTCTTTCATGAGCAGCGATTGGCAAGAAGAGGAAGAGATCATTTGAAATTACTCAAAATAGCAAGTTACTCGTAAGTAGTTTGATTTGTTGTGTATGATTCAATGTGCTAGGTATCTCTTTGCTTATTGCTTAACGATACTGTCTTGATCTCCATTGTCATAATTGTCAATGGAATTTTCCATGACGATGATTCATAGTTACCTTTTTTATGTTGCATACTGTCTTCTTCATATATAATATGCAATGACTTCGTCATGTTCTCAGTTATGAACTGTAGATGAATCTTGATTAAAAATGAATTCTTTCAGTAAAATAATCTCGTTTTTCGTATTTACAACTTTTCCTCAAGTACTATGAAGTACGTTATTAAAATTGAATCGTTTTTTTTTCACTTAGAAAAAAAAAGACGCGATGCTTAAAAATTTAATATTACAGTTACCATCAAGTCATGTCCAGACATGAGTTCACACATAGATATGTAACGATCTATCAATATCTGACATGTGTATACACGCTCTAGGTCAAGTTAGATTTTTAAATCAAAACGGAAAGATGTTTGTATGCTGGGAGATGATCGTCTTGACATGCTAGAAAGAAATAGTTCATGTCTCATAGCAACTTACTATTCATATACAAAATCATCATGAGCGAGCAGCTGTGAAACACATGCTACGCCAGTTTCAATGTCATCAGACATTGAATGATCGGTACGATCGTATAATGACTACATCTCTCAGTAGACAACATCAGACACTAAAAGCTTAGTTGAAACATAGGGACATCATTTTTCTTGATCTATAATCTTTCGAACGTATTTCTTCAACAGTGATTATTTTAGATCATGTTTCGTATGAACAAAACGATCAAAATTAATTTTACCTTTGTAATGTATTCTCGCATAATTTGAATCATATATGGCATAGCAAAATCCATGATATCGTGACGCCAAGCAAGCTCGAGTATAACATCAGGTCTTAAAAGATCATAACATTGAAATAGACATGCACCAAAACATTCGAATAGTTTTTCATCAAGAAACCATGATATTAAATCTTCAGCTATTTCACATTGACGAGATTCGCATGCATAACTCATTGAATCCTTTAAAAAAAATAGAACGCCAAATAAAAATAGCAACTGTTTTGTTTCAAATAGTTATTGATTGATTTACCTTGTATAAACGATCCTTTTTACACAATTCAACAGCTTGTTTCCATCGATTATTTCCTTTATAGAGATAAGCTGATATGCGACGGAACTCAATCAAATCATGTTTTTCGAGACGTTGTGCTAATGTTATATTATCAAAATTGTCGTATGCATCAATTGAATTTCTTAAACCTTGATAATCTTCTTCTTCAATCAATAAATTATTCAATGCTTCATTAATAGCTTTATTATTTATATTTTGTACTGAACGTAAATATGGTTTAACTAATGGTAGCTGTTTAACTTTAAGGAAATGATTTACGGCACGTGTATGATCAAGACGTGGAGATAATATTAAAAGTAAATCATTTAATAACATGGGTTTGAATTCCAGATAGAAATTAATCGACTTATAATATAATTCAATATTAGCTACTTTACTAATTATATCTTTAAAGTGATTTTCACGCCATGCTTCAGATGGATGTGCCATCATAGTTAATATAGCATTGTCATATTCCTCATATTTATCATAGAGAAAAACAAGTTCAGACCAAAGATGTGCTTGTTCACATGCACGAAGTACCTTAGGAAAGAAAAGGAGAAGATGAGCATGATCTAGCCGTATGAATCTTGAATAACTTACTTTTGGTTTTCGAACACGTGACCAAAATAATTCTAAATGTTCACGCATTTTTTGTGGTTTATATTTGGAATACAATATAGCTAATTCAGTAAACATGCCAATATGTGCACGTTCATGACCAAGCGATGCTTCAAGTAATTGTATCAATTCGTCAAAGTAACCACGATTTTGATAATAATTTATGAGTTCTTCAAGTTCTTCAGCTTGTACAACGATTTGTATGCCACACATTTGTGCAAGACGAAATTCTTCTTTATCAATACATGCGAAACAAATCTAAATAATCAATGAATAAATAAAAAACAAAAGTAATTTTTATCGAAACTATGAATCAAAAACATACTTCTTTCCATGTTTTCGTTGAATTGGCTTTTCGTGCACTATCAACAGCACCTTGATAATCTCCCAAATAACATAATGTAACAGCCAATTTAGCAAAATTCGATATATTGTTAAAAAGAAGTTTAGCAGCTTCATACATTCCTTGCTCAAAACATCGATCACCAACCTAATTAACCAGAAAAATGTTCGCATTTCTATCAACGGAATGTCGAAAACTAAACGAAGTAACTAGTTCAGTTGAGGTTTTTTCTAACAATAGATCGAATATATATATATATATGAAGAAGCACAGACACATACTGGGTAGCGTAAGAACGATAAATACAGACATATCAAAACTCATGTATTGTAAGTAAAATCTGATATTGGAGCAGCCCACTCAGAATCGTTTTTACTTGATTCAATTTGCAAAATATTTCATACTGTTAATTGTACTCTGCACAATACAATTAGAAAGAATTTCGATTGAACGAATTATAACAGTTTGAGTTGATAGACTTCATCATGAATTCAGTACGTGTTGAATATTTTAATGATTCTTTAAATCGCATTCCTCCTTCCGTGATAAAAACTATTGTCATTCTCGTACTTGTAGTAATCTCGTTGAAATTTTTACTTAACATGTGTGTAAGTCAACAAAGTTTCTAGGAGTAATTTTCGTTGAAAATATAAAACTGTTGAAACATGATTGGCATATTTAGGTGCTGTCAAAGAATAAGTAGGTGTTCAAATGTCTCTGATATCTAATAGATATTTAATGACGACGAGTTCAGAATGACCTTGTAATATGGCCAAAGCTTGCCACTACAACGTCAAAGAGTTCAGATTTCCAATATGTTTTTCTACTCATTTCCAATATCGATCTTTCTCAAGAAGTATGTCACAAATATTTAAAAAAAAGCAACGTCTGATTCCGCTTAGTTTCGAAGCACAATTTTGTTTTCGATTCAAGCCTATTCTACTGTGTGCAAATTGTTTTAGAAATCTTTGAAAAACAAATCGAATAAATTATTTCTAGAAAAATGTTAGAGAAAATTTCAAAGTGAAGTGTATTTTGTGTTATCCAGACATCATTCGTCGGTCCTCTGAGAAAACTTTTGAATTGTAGGCAAACAGGACTATTCAGTCACGTAAATATGTCAACATCTATGTTTCACGAAGTAGAATATTGCAGCGAAGCCGATAGGAAACATTTTTTTCTAACATAGACAATTGTGAACATCTCAGTAGGTTTAGATTTTGTTACATTTCATCATCACCAAGTGATTTTTCAGATGCTTTGCTCTAATATGCATTTTTCAGTTCATCAACGTATTTCTAGTGTGACTTACTACAGTCAATTGAGAAAATTTTTTCTCCTGAACTAGTTTTGTCTATACTTTGAATCTGTATGAAAGGTGAGTGACAAAAAGCATTTTTTGAATAATGTGTTTTTTGACATAAAACATATTAACATCCCATGTACAATTTTACTTTAGAAGTTTGAAGATATCACTACAAGTACTTGTGTCTTGTTCTTTTAGTGATCACTTAGATTGTGGTCATCAAGAGAAAGTATACTCTGAATCATTCCTTTTAGAAGATATGAAATAAAATTTTAAACTACATGCTTCTTAAGTTGTGTTTGGTACAATGAAAAAATCTCTATCTAGACTCTAAGATAAAATTTTATTCTGTTTCATTGACATCCAAAACTGAAATGAAATTTATTGAGCATACATTTGAAAAATAAATAGTAAGTGCTGCTTAAAACAACGATATTTGAATCGTTGGAATGCTATACATGTTCGTACATCTAATATGAGCATCTTCGGTTTTTTTTCGATTTTCAGACTTACGAAATTATCTTTTCCGTTGATGCTGATTCCTAAAATTTTCGTTTTTCACTCATAACGAAACCCTGCACTTTCTTATTATTGAAATAAAATCAAGAGAATTGATTATAGAGACATTGAAACATTTATTTTATCGTATAAAGTGCATCAGAGCAGGGCCCCTATCTGTTTATCATTCATGAATGAAGATTTCGAATTCAGCAGGCTGATTTTAATACAGCCGGAATTTTCTCATCATTTGCACTTTACATCAGACACTTTTTTGTATTAGATACATACCGCTTGAATTTGTGCATGGTTTGGTGCTGAAATAAATTCTTCGAGTTCAGCAAGACGGTTTGTTTTCGCATAAGCAAAAGCTAGTTCTGTTTCAACAAATGTTTCTCGTGCTTTCTTACGAGCCATTTGCAAATATCTAACTAAGTCTTCCCAGCTTTCTACAAAAACAATCGAAAAAACATGATATCATTAGAAAAATGCAAATGATATTTGAAATTTTACGATTTTGCGATGCAACATTCACCACTTCAAGATACGATGTTGGATCATCAGCTTTGATAAATGAATCAATAGCTTCTTTAACAAGACCCTGACGTATTTGTGCATTAGCTAATAAACTCCATACGCCAGGTTCATTGGAACGTTCAGCAAATTCATAAGCTCGATCCAAATTCTTAATATGATCAATAAGTACTTGTATGGCCGATGTATTAACTTCGAATTTTTTATAAATCGAAAAAGCTTCTTCATATAATTGATTACTTATAGCAATATTAGCTATATCAGGCGCATCATAATTTTCTAAACGATTTATATAATCCATAACACGTGAACGATCAGCTTTAATAGCAGTTAATATAAGTAAATTTTGTAAATTACTATGAAAAGAAAGAATATTAATATTTGTTTTTAATATTTAATGTATCTTACCGATGTTCACTGAATACCGAATTGTCGATAACAATTTTTTCTAATAATTCAATTAAATTATTCGGTAAATCAGCTGTCATAAATGCTTTAACTGTAACAGATATTTCTTCTGGATCTTGTGTTTCAGCTAAAGCTGTTTGAATGACTTGATCAATTAATGGTCGTCGATATTGATTATCTTCTCTTAAAACATGTTCCCATAGTACTGGATCTTTACGGCGTACTAAATACCGTGCTTCACTTTTAAATAATGAATTTTCGTTACAAACCTAAACCGAAACATGATGAATACCAAATAATGAAAAAAATAAACTTCAAATTTTGATCAGACAGTACGAATACGAATTACAAAGAATTAAATCATATTCAAATTCATATGATTGAAAACACTATCATCATTCCAAGATTCCCATGATTATTTAACTTACATTAATAAGTTCCATATCACAACCGCCACGTTCATAAGCAACACATGCTAAATGTGGATCACGTTTTTCACAATATTTACCAACAACTCGACTATCATAATGAGGATTTTCACGAAGATATTTTTCAGGATTACTATTGGAATCAATGTAAATTTTTGCTAATGCATTATGAACAGCAGGATCATTACTACCATCATGAACACGAGTTTCAAGCCATGGTAAGAGTAATTTCATTCTAATTTATAGAAAATCAATAGAACGAGAAATGATTCAATTGAACAGAAAAACTTTTCTTCGTTGTTTTTAACATACCGATTTCGTTTTTCCACTTCTTCAACAAGTTCGTCAACGTTAAAATTACCGCGGACAGAAAGTATAATTTGCTTGATTTGATCTTCACTACAATCAACATCAAGTAAACCACCAACAACAACTGGTAAACGACCTGAATTAACCTATTTTTAACAAACAATGATCGTATTGCAATAAAAATATCATAAACATTATGTGTCTCTATTTCTAAGATGTCTTACTCGTTGAACATAAATTTCAATATTTTTCATTAAATTATTTCGATATAAATAAAGAACAAGATCATGAACAAAATTAAAACGATCACAAACAATAATTAATGGCAATTGATCAGTTAATTTTGCTTCTTTCAGAAAATTCTTCACACGTTCAGGATCATAACAATTTGATTCACGACAAATACGTTCAACTTCTTTTATTTGGCCTGTCTTACATGCTGCTTGAATATATTTAAAATGAACATCTGGTTCTTGACTAAAGTTAACGATTGAACCAAGAAAATAGAAGAGACCTAAACATTAAAGTAAAAATGAACAATGATAATTCTATTCAATATCAATATTCCTGATCAATGATTTTCAGTATTCATCAGAACTACACTGGAATATATGTAATCAACATATCCCGTTAAAGGTTATGAGATAAAGCGCACATATGTTGTTCATCATATGAGTTTATAAAATCATTTACATTATGTTATGTTCATCTAACTAGATGACCAAGTACTGATCACAAGGTTCGAACATACGACTCATGGAATCCGTGTCGGACAACATAACATTTTAACTATATCATCGTGGAAATCAACACTTCAAATTACAATTTGATGCATACATGGTTCAATCATACGGCATGATAGATCGTTTTCAAGATAGTTAACAATAAAATCAATTATCAAGTCTAAAATGACTTTTTTCATGTTTAACAAAATATTTTCAATTTTATAATCAGTATATATTTCATTGACTGATGCATAATATTTTTCATTTGTAAATATGATGTACAAAAATAATGAAAGTACTTTTATAATTAATTATAAGACAATCTATGTACGGAGTTATTTCGTAACGGTTTCTTTTTCTATTTTGTGAGTAGCTTAGCGTTCGAACAAAATCTAATACAAGTATCATTGAAATCTAGCCATGTGTATAAGGAAATCGACCGAAACAAAATATCATATATATATTTCGCTTTCGCTGAGTGTTACCATTCTCAAATGCAAATAAAAGTTTCTCGTTAATGAAGTCGTATAAATTTTGTTGTAATCGAAAACCACGACACTGAACAGGAAAATAGGAGGTATCAGATTACCCTCAGTTATGAATTTTCTCTCAGTGACTGAAGTTGAACTATTCTTAAGTTTGTTTCAATAGCAAGAAACTTATACAGTCACAAAAGTTTTGAAAACATCACAGAGTATAATGGTTTGTACTTAGACAGATTGATATTTAATTTTAACAAATTTTCAATCACATATTAGTCAATTATATGGTATTGTTATGAAAAAAAAATCGACATCGATTCTAGATCGAATTATGATTAAACTTGATGTATAACAATCCAGATGAGTAATTGTTCACTAAGCAGTATTCTATTTAATACATACTGAATTACGTATTATATATTCTGATTGATGTATTTCGAGTGAAGAGCAAGACTATTGACAACAGAATCCATGAATAGATTATGTAATATTATCCATGTGATTATAAATATTCATGAAAATTTCAATGTCATACGGTTACTTCACTATTAAAATACGGAATAGAGACGTCAAACAATACCAAAGAAGAATATCTTGACGTTCTTATTTTAATATAATTGAATATTATTAATATGAATTCATCAATTGAATCGAAAAAAAGTTAAGTTGAGAAATATTTTGACACATATTTGTTACTATTATAATATTGAATAAAGTTGTAAATGATGGTTAAAGAATATTTCCCTAGAGTAATATATAATACTACTGCTGGTTGAGATACGAAAAACAATAAATCGATCATCCATATTCAAATATGGCGACATAAAACTTATCACCAAGAGATTAGAATATTATGTAACGAAAAAAATTTGTGACATCAGCTTTCAGTTATGACATCACGTTTTACCTATTCCTTGAGAAAGACGATCGATGAATGAAATACTATACTTCTCATACCTGATTGATACACCAGGCGCAGCGATTTCTACTCAGTGTCTGTCATGATCGATGCGAAAGATCGAATAGTTAGTTCTTTAGTTTTCTTATATCCTCCTATTTCTTATTCTGATTATCTCATCTCATCTCATCTCATATCATAATAATCATGTTCTACACAACCTAGTAGCACGTATAAGCATTGAATTTTTCAATTGATCTTTATTTGTTTTATAAACAATGTGAATATGAATAATTAATTTGATTACTAGTAGGCAAATGATGGCGTATTCATTCAAACAAGGAAAGTTTAAAATGAGTCACAAGAATCATAAAAACAATCATGATAAGACCAATGTAACGGATTTGTAAAATGAATTATCATTCACATATGTTATTAGTGGACCTCTTCTTCACTGATATTAACTATGGAAGACTACAATCACTCTACGATCATAACACCTTTCATGATATGTATAATGAGATAGAAAGTTTCAACCTGATCATGATTATTATGAAACGAATATGCTGTGTTTTCATTTAATGAAGATTTACCTTCATAACTTTTGAATGACTCAAATAGTTCGATAAGTTTAGGTGTGCCTAATTGCTCATGATATTTTGTTGCAATTTGTACAACAACTTGTAAGTTTTGTCGAATATTAGCTTGTAACATTGCTTTCAAACATTCAATGCAATCATCAACCGACAATCGACCAAAATAATTAACAAGCCACTAAAATCGTTCACATAGAAAATTGTAAACTTATGAATCGAACAAAATAAAGAAACCTACTTCTGGATTAAGTAAATGTGTATGCACAACAGCACGCTTAATATCATATAAATCTGTATAATGTTCAAGAGCACGTTGTAATAAACCAGCTTTTTCACATAATTGTGCAATATGTGGTCGATCATAATGTGTAAACATATTACTACCGAGAATAGCATCGGCAACCTTCGATTCGGAATAAAAACAAGTTCTTTTTGAGAAAATTTACAAACAAATTTTCTTTTCTTACTTGTGGTGCTTGCATTAGATTCATTTCTAATAAACGTGTTTGTAAATGTCCTTGATCTTCACGATTGGTTTTTAAAGCTTCAAGTAAAAATGCTGTACATTGTTGAATAAGATTTTGTTCAAGAAAAACATCAACCACTTGTGTTAAATCAGCTAATGGCTCATTATCTTGAACAAGTAGCTATGATAAAAGATCGATAAAAAGTTTTTATTTTTAATCTTCAACACAGATAGCATCAGAAAAGAGAGTACACTTCAATTTTAGGCTAGTTCAGAATGTTTATGCCGAACATAATTTACCTGTGCGAATTGAACACCTTGTTCTGGATTAATGCGCATGATGCTTCGTAACAGAAAAATATAATCCGGTTGATAATTGACTTTTTTAGCATAGAGAACTATTTTTTGATATTGACCTGTTTCAGCAAAACATTGTATAACTTTCATTGGCACATTAGCACGTAAATAGACAGATAATGCTAATGTTGCATCAATCGTTTTAACAAGATCACCTAATTGTTCACTACATTCAAGCTAAAGACAACATAGAAAACGAAGAATTTTCTTATGCATTTGAATACTATCATAAAGAAAAGATCAATAAACAAATGCAGAAATACATTTTCAATGGTGAATGAACTTTTTTCTATAAAAAAAAGGATCATTGTTGGAATTTTTCCCGCTCTACCGTATAATTTAAGAATATTGAAGACAATAGACAAATAGCTCTCGTCAAAAATCCTAGTACGTATGAAAAATTTCATTTACCATTCAAACTACGGCCTATGTTTGATTTAGATGCTCAATTGTATAGAAAAATCATAAAATGATAATGTGCTGTCGAGTATTTTCTTCCTCTATCTGATACATATGTATAAATACTAACTTTATCTTCTTTTAACCATTTTTCAATTAATTGTTTTTTGCCTTGCATTACAACTGGTTTACATAATTCAATGGATTCTTCTTTGTTTAATTTACTTGACTCTAATAGAATACTAAAATATTGTAGTAATGGTGATGGTTGATTAGGCTGTGGTGGAACAGTTTGAAATTGTTGAATTGTTTGTTGTGTACGAAGAATTCCCTAATCGAAAAAGAAAAGAACATAGATTCATATTAATACATAATTAACTTGTATTTCAACACTTAGTATTCAAACGAGATTGATGGTTTAAAAAAGAACCATAATTAAACAATAGTCGAAACTATACCATTAGCTTAGAAAACAATGTCACTTGTCATGGGTCCTGCTAAGTAATACTTTTTCCTAATAAATGCATAGTTGAAACATATGATTAACAGTGAATCATGATATCATACGTGTATTTGATTCTATTTTCATATAGTTTATCCTTAGATTCGAATTAGAACTAATCAGAGTTGACAACTTATTTTTCGTTTGTTCTCGAATTTGAACCACTTTATATATACATAGAGAGTAGACAACATTCGTTCTTGAGATATGATTTGACGTTTCTTTAATACGAAGATCAATTCAATCCTGATTTCATTATTCGAACCATTTATAGAACAGAGTAGGATTCATTTGCAAAACTCTACTCAACTAAACAAGCCATAAAACTTCTTTCTTTTTACTTTAAAAAGATTAGAAAGTAATTTTAAGGCATCTTCATAGACGTACTCATAAGAAATTTAAACCCGAATTCATATATTATTTTTCCAAAGAGCAAATTTATCGCATTTTGAGATATTAAGAAACTATTGAATATTTTCAATCGCTACAATATAATTTTACCCGTGGTGCTGTGGCAGCAACTTTAGCTGCTTCACTATAGTTTCCACTTTGAAATAGTTGTGCAAATCTTGCGATAAATAATTGATCAGCTCCTGGTAGATTACATCGTGCTGACATTTTGTAAGCAAGTTCAGCATTTGCTAATGAATTTTGAATGTATGATACGACATTATCTTCATCAACACTAACTGAAAGAACCTTTGAAATTAGAAGGAAAAAAAGCAAAATTTACTCGAACTCCTTTTAAACAGTATTCTTAGCTACTTGTCCTTTACGATTCACAGCAATAATACCAGATGTTGGTTCATACGGTGCCGTAACAAACATTGTGTCAGCACTAATGCGATTCATGTAAATCAATGTGCCACTTTCGATATCAAATAAATGTATGTAACCATATTTCGTCACTAAATAAATCACACCATGTTTCGATGATGTTTGCATAGCAACAGGAAAATCATTAGGTGCTTCAGCTGGAAATTGTACATCGATAGCTTTCTTTTGAAATGGTTGATTTTCAGGTGCTGGAGCACCAACTTCAATGATATGAAGCTAGAGAAAATTTTCCAAAATAGTAACAAAGATTAAAAAGAAAACATAACTATTTCTTTCTCTACTTTTCCTCCTTGAGGTCCGCGAACAGCAAACGAAAAAAGTGTTGACGGTTTTTTATTTCCATTCAATTGAAATTGTGTAAATGCAGCCGCATGTCCTTCAATAGGTTGTGATACGTTACGTTCAACAGAATAAAGTTGCATACGACCGACGACACGATTATCCTGTGCTAGAATACCTTAATACGAGAAAAACAAAATAATCCATGAGTTTTGTCGATATGTAGTTGTTTGCGATTATCCTTACCAATAACAAGTAACCACTGTAATGAATCATCCGTACGATAATTAATGATTTGACAACCAGCTAAACTTTGATGGCGATCAAAAATTTTAACCGGTTGACTCTCGCCTTCCATTGACCAATGATAAACAGATGTTTCAGTTATAATACCAATCGTATTGATACTAATCCATTTCCAAAAGATGCAATCCTCTGCCATATTATACGTTTTCATTCGACTCCGTAGTTCAATGTTAAAAATTTGTAATGTTTTCCCAGCTAAAAAAGTATTGAGATTCTTTTATTATTAATTACTTTTGAAAACAATGAAACACTATCTGGTTTACCTTTTAATGCAATAACTTTACTTGTTGGATTCATAATGGCTGAATCGGCTGTAATCGGTCGTTTAATTGGATTATTGGGATCAGCCATATCGATAATAATGACAAAAGCTGTATCATTAACTTTTTCACGTACGCATATAAACTTATCGGATTCCATGGTAAGTGAACTGAATCCGATATTAGTAACGTTGATACCAACATTTTGAAGCTAGAAAATAGAACAAAAGAAGTATTATTTTTTGAAATTAATAGAAAAGGCAAAAATGCTTGTATCTTGTCTTACTTGTAAATGTTCTTGAAATTTAATCGGTAATTGTCCAGCCATCTGTATGAATAGTTTTTGTGTGAGATCTGTAAGAGAAATAACAAAAGAATAATGTTTAATACCTGTCGAGAAAAACAAAATAATCGTGACACTTTTCAATTAAACCATAGTCGTTACACGTATTCATGTCATTCACACATACAACACTGTCTAACGTAAAAAAAACGAAGAATAAATCTAGCCTTGTAGTAAAAATCATGATTTGTCCTCATCAATAGCCTGCATGCAATTGTTTTCTTATCTTCTCGTACAACCTACACTAAACAACTTAGTCTCGTTTTCGATTGAGAGAGTAGTAAAGACAAAGCGAAGTACAATGCAAACATAAAACTAGGAACGTATGGGTGGATGCAACAGTAAGAAGTAAAAAAGGAAGAGCGATATAGATGAATGGCTGGCTGTGTTCGATTATGACTCATCCTACGATAATTTCTTTCTTTTCTTCTTCGTCTCAATATGCCTCTAGTTGTGTATGCAAATAGAATGGCTAACTAATCGATCAGAGACGAGAAAGAATTTCATCTTTAAATTGTATAATAAACACAAGAAAATAGTCAAAAAGTAATTCTTCGAAAAAAATATCATTTTAGGTATTGATATATTTTTCTTGAAAAGAAGAAACATCATGCAAAAGTGATTTGTACCAACTAGCCAATCAGAAATAATCGCTATGCTTGCTTGCGCTTTTACATATGTATGTGCATGTATTTATTTAACATTATACATGGATTGACACGTTGAACGTCTTATTCATATTTTAAGATTCTTCAAATCAATTGAGTCAATTGTTTTTCTACAAGAATCTACAATTTGTGTTTCATAATCCGAATGAATTATATGAGAACAAGCGCGGTGTAAAATACTAGATAGATTCATTTCTAAAAATATTTGATAGATGGTGCTCTCTCTAGTACGTAATTGTAATAGGAAATTTTAATCATAAACTTATTAGATGATGATGTGAACTAGTTTGTCGAAGATTTTAAAAATTAATGGAAAGAAAATCAATAATGGATAAATTCATGATAATAGAAAATTCATTTTTATGATTACAGTCATCTTCTATTTCATTAATTAGCATAATATTGCGAGAAGAAAAAGTTAGATATTTGAGAAACTTGTGACTTGTTATTATGTTGACCATTATGATTTCGATTGTAAAGTATAAATGAAGTGAATTTTTGTCCATAATAATATTAATTCTTACGATAGAATTAAAAATTTTGAATGAAGAAACTAACTAAAAACAGATTCAAAATGAATGTTCTCAGATACAAGCGCTTGAATTATATTCAAATCCGCAGTAGATGTAAAAGAATGAACAGGCCAAAATGATGTGATTTACTACGATGAAGGATGTTGATGAATGGTTTTACATCGTCTTTACACAAAGAAAGGCTGTAAACCGATCTAATAGGAAAATAATTACACTTCAGATGGAAAACTTCATGACATCATTTTGAATAGATAATAAATCAAGAGTGATACGCTATCTAAATGTAATATCTTTTACATTTCAATAGCATTCAGTACATTCTAACTCAGTCCTTCGTCTCAATGTTTTCAATCCACAGCCATAAAAATGCCGGGATTTCATTGAAATTTCACAGGATATTGAATAAGAACTCTGGGGGACAGACAACTACTAGCCCTTTTTTAAATGCCGTGATATATCTTGTTTGATTTTAATATGAAAAGCTGTTTTATCAATAGTACGTATTCGAGAACAAAAATCGAATACTCATCCTGAGACAGTTGTGCTGTCAGTATTATGAAACATGTTCAGAAACGAGCACTATACATAGACGAATTGACATTTTAAATATGATCATAATAATTGTCGAAGAGCTTACCTAGGTGCATTCAGATATCATCATCTTACTAGAATGTTTGTAGCTACGATTCAGTCTGTCGAATAGAACTCCGATCAGATCAATCTTGACTATGAGCTTCAGATATTGAAAATGTGCAAAAGTTATCATTAAGCAATTTTTATATAAGCTTGTAATTTACGTATGTTTGTTTTATTCAATGCACTAGATAAGACTGTTTCTTTTTTTTGTTTGTTCGTAAGAAGTTCTTGAGCAACTTTTAATGTACGGTGATAGTAGTTCTAGCTAGCAATGATGAGTAAAAGATTAACATACTATTCCAACATGTTTTGTTAGGGTGTGAAGAGAAAGTGGTAATCTTCTCTTCATCTCTCTATGCTCATATCTCGTTAAGCGTGAATCAAAGTTTATTTTAGATCATTTTAAACATACATCTTGTATCTACCATGTTTTTCTCACGTAGTTTATGTTATTGTTTTATTTTATTAACGTTGAGTTCGGTTGCTTTCTTCATGTGTGAAAAAGTTCGCCCTTCTTCAATAGTTGAATTTGTTTTCGCAGCAGCACACATGTTTACTGATTGCCGAAATTTCATCGAATGTTGTTGTTTCAATACAACAGTCGACATTCATACGACAATGCTGTTGCGTCAAGAAATCGATAGGGAACATGAAGTCATCAATATGAAATATTATCATCATTCGAACTTGTTGATGAGATATATTTTGTTTTGTCATAGGATTTATTGGTTCATCGTCATTATTGCAAGATGATGAGGAACACAAGTTTCTATCTCATCCATATTTGTATGACTTTGGAGCAATTGTAGAGTTCTTAAAATATATTCAATAGATGAAGGGACCTTTACAATCACAGGAAACGTAGACATAACCCAACACTGAAAAACTTGTAAGGAGAGTATCAGGAAAGTGAACATCGTTTTCTATTCAGAGATGGCACATATTAAGAGTTGACTGAAATTCTCAATTCCCAATTGATACTAGAACCTACAGATTGTGAGATGTCGGCAGAAAATTTCCGATGGTTGCGAACCCAGAGATTTTCTTGGCAAGGAGTATTCTAACATAAGATGTGAAAGTTACCGAATGAAAATTATGTGAAACAGAATCTTATATTGTAGCAGCATGTAACTATTGCAGATTAAAAATGTTCCTATAGACTGATGAGTGAGTTCTTTACAGTTTTTCAATAAGATGATATATTTCTCCGAAAGACATGCGTAGTTTCTCTTGTCGATCAAATTTCACTATCTTAGCATAATATGGCAAAGGGGAACAGTTGAATTTCACTGGTATTTCATCTTTATAATTAGAATGATGTTTGAAGAACAGAAGTTTTGAGTGGTATTTTCGTTGATATAACATGCGGATAGAAATAGGGTGATAAATTTTACGGCAATCGTTTCTTCTCGAACAAGGAATTATTCGTACTTTCATGATTATGATCTTTGTGAAACTAGTCGTTTTTGACTTAAAAATCACATGAATCTTAATAAATGTTTCAGTCCATGTAGAAATGACTCGTTTTTGCTAATAATCTGAACGAAGTATTAAAATAGAAAGCCTATAACATTGGAACAACGAAATGTGGCATAGATATATTTAAAGGAATGTTTGATTTACTGGAGATAATAAATTTGTAATTAATCATATAATATACTACTTTCAACCGGTGTATCAGTTGAGTCATACTAGAATTCATACATTAATCTGTTTGCATCGTCATTAGTTCAGTGTTAATCGAATATTTATCGTGATAATCTATACATGACGCGGATGTCTCAATGAATTTATCACATGTTTTCTGTTATTGCCAAGGAAAACCAGTATAATGCACCGTATCATACAAGTGTTTGGTTGATGTATATAGCTGTGTGCATCATATGACTGTGTTAATATGTATTATTTTATTATTGTAGAAAAAGATTTCATTGAATACATGAAATATATCTATATATGTTATACAATGATTAAAGTTCTAATGTCCAACAATGTTATGTTGTACCATAAACTTTAGGGTGACGATTTAATATAGGACACTGAATTTCAATTTTGATTTATGCCACCAGGATAAAATGATTGATACTATGAATGATGATGTTTTTCCATGATAAAAATTTGTCAAAAAAGCTTATAGCAGAGAAAATGAAAACCTTAAAGTATTACTAAAATATAAAGTTGATAGTAAGATTTGTAAGCGAGTGGAGATGGTATGCGAGAATGAAAATAATGATACTCTCATTTGAAATTTCCGATAAGATCAAGTCACTTTTGTTTTCGTTTCAACTAAAACATTAAAACTGGTCAACAAGCTGTAGATACTAACAAAACAAGAGCAACGAAGAAATTAAATGAAGATAGAAATGACAGCGAACATCTTCTAAGAAAAGCAAATGAACCTATCTATAATTTTTAAGTAGAACCCGAAAAAAAGAAAACTAAGGTCGAGTTTACTTTCTCAACTGAATATCCACAGCCGAACGTACATTTGGTGATGTTGTTCAATTAGTTGATACAATAACTGAAAATTTTGTTGATTAGGTATTAAGTGCCGATACTACATTTTCGTATGACATATGAACTTATGGGAAACTGGCTTTTGTTAATTCAGAACAGAATAAGCAAATAAAGTTTCATTTTGGATAAAATAATTTAAAAAACGTCGTATGTTCCTGAACCGTGTCTTTCGATTTTAGAAACTCTTAGGGTAGCATCTAAAGATACATTTGGCTTGTTAACAGATACAACGGAGTCATCAATAAGAATTTACAACTGTTATTTATTATTTTCATCGTCCACTCCGAGATCCTGTTATATTGCCATGTAAAATTTTGCGTGGTTAAGTTTTTCAATTATTTCTTCCTCAAACTTTATTTGATAATATTCAATCGAAGAACTGAGATAGAATTTATTCCTGCAAAGTTCTACTTAGTTAATTTCTGTATTGTTTTTATTAAAATTTTTCTTTTTGCATTATATCATTTCTGATCGTTCTATATTTTTTATTTTCAATCTCAGAACTCGCTATGAACGATAGAGGATGTTCACATAGATGTTGAACAAATAAAAGTTACGGATAACTGTTCTAATTGGACAGTGGTTACATGAACAAAGCCTATGAATGATATCGAGCAGTGTTCTCCTTCCATTTTCTTTTCTTTGAATTATATATGCACGTGTTTTAAGTTTGCGATTGTGAATACGAATAAAATTATGATTAGAAATATTTGGGTTTTTAAATCTTTTGTAAGAAGTGAATTAACTGTATTTTTAGCATTTAGACAATCGAACATAGTTCAACATTTCAAAAACTAACGATGCAAATTTTCGATGAACTTCTCGTAATTCTTGTTGTCGTTTGTTACACATTAGTAGCATGCGATCAACAAAATACAGTGAAAAATTCTGCTATTGATTCCGGGATTGATGGTGTCAAGTCTACAGCAAAACTAACAATAGACACTTCTCAAATTGCTGGTGAGTTAAGAGATAATTACCTACATAGGTAACAGAGAAAGTGTGTATTAAAATATTATTGACATTAATTTTAATCTTGTATGAAAATTAAAAAAATTTTTTTCTTTAATTCAATCATATTTTTAGTTAGTGACATAAACCGCAGATCATGGTTAATAATGATTAGTTTTCTGTTGATAGTATAAGCTACTGCTTTTAGTAAATCTATGTTCTTTTGTAGGTGATTATGCAGCTGACGCTGTTGCACCAACATCTAAATTTAGGGAAGAAGCAGCAACTGATGGTGAAAAGATATCGAAGGAATACACTAGTTTTGGTGCTCGAAGCACTCAAGAAGTCTTCAATGATTTTGTAAGATCATAAAGCATCGATCTAGTACTCATTGCCTCAGTCTTTTATGTTATTCGAAGGTTGTACCCGTCGCCACTTCTGATACATTTAATATAGTGAAGAGAAAAATATTTGAAGCAACTCGAACTAGTGTTAAAATACTTCAAGAAATTCTGTTTGAATATGTTGTTCCTACTGCTCAAGCTGTTATTGAAAAAACACAGGAGGTCTTCCATGAATACGTTCTTCCTGCCGGTCAAGCCAGCATGAAGAAAGCACAATTACTATTCAGCAAATATGTTGCTCCAACAGCTACAGTTGGTAAAGAAAATAATAATTCGTTTATTCTTTATCAAATTTAATTATTCTCGTTTTAGCTGCAGAAATCGTTAAAGTTTGTATCCTCGTTCCAATGAAACCGTGTCAATGAGGGATTCATTTAGGAAAAAGTTCTTGAAGCAACTAATGCTGTTAAAGAACAAGTTACTGGTGTAGCGACTACTGGTTCAGAATATGTTGAAGTGTGGGGTGAAAAAGTGTCTAAAGCAACTGAAACTAGTAATCAATTCTTTGTGCAAAGTGCCGACATTGTCAAAGACTGTGTTGCGTAAGTTTTTCGTATGTTGAACAACGAATGTATACTTTTTTGTTTTTTTTCCATCCTGCAGAATGTATGCTGTTAAAGTTCTTGAACATGGCAAAGTTTTTCAAGAAGTAGTTCAAGAAAAATTTGAAGATGTTGTTAATGAAACAATAAAAAGTAGAGTTTCGGATAAAATAAAATCGAAATGTAGAATATGCGAAAGATTTTTTTTTTGATGAATAGGTGCCAAGGACTTTGCTACAGAAACCTTACAGACTACTCTTGAATATACAGCTCAAGCTGGTGAACTGTTACAACAAAAAGTTCCAGAAGCACTTGAAGGTTTGCGGCATCGAACTATATGGAGAAAAAAATCAAACACATGCCATATTTAATTTAGTTGGAAAGAAGTATGCAGTGAAAATTACTGAAATTGGTCAAGCGTACGGAAATGAAGCACTCGAAAAAACTGAAAAATACGTCGAACAAATGTATCAAGTTGGCAAAGAGAAAGCAGGAGAATTAATTAAAAAAGCCAAGAAGAGATTAGATTTATAATGTTGAAGAAAAATACTTCATGATTTTGTTTTTATATTTTAAGTCAGGTCTATCTTTTTCTTTGTTAATTTTCTCGGAAAGAAAAGATAATTTTCGGTTCGCATATAAATTATTACAGTTGAATACAACGGGTATCAATTTATCTCGATGGGTTTTCTTTCTATTTTTAATATCCCTATATAAGTATGCATGCTACTTTGTTCACCATATTCAATTCTCTGTGTAATTCAGTTGCACGTTATTTAGTGTTAACTTTTAGAAAAAGCGAGATATACATACATACGTATATCTATATACGGCATTTACTGAATTAAGCTCTTTGATATTTTATTTCTTTTTCGTTCATTAAACTTCATCTTGTTCTTTCCTCTCGCTCGATCAAGGATGATGAATATGTTAAAAAGGTTACAGTATGCTTTTTTTTTCATTCTGGAACTTTCTGAATCAAAAACGTATTTGATGTCACTACTATCAATGAGTTGTATCAGCGCGTCAAACACTGATTGGTTGATTTCATTCTCCTGCCCGTATAAAGCAAGTTGTATTCATTCGTTCCCTTTTCATTTGCGACAGTGCTTGATTTTGATCATCGATAAACTTCGTATAGAGTAGTTTTTCTTTTATTTCGTCGTACTTACTTTCAATAAAAACATGACATCACTCCATTGCATTTCTGCTGTACTTCTCGTATTAATCTCATCGATTAAAGCTCACACACCTGGCACAGTGACTGTGGATTCCTTCACATTTGATAAAATATTACGTAATTTCGATGTTGTCCTAGCAAAATTTGACGATAAATATCGTATGTATGATATTCAACTTTATGAGAACTTCTATAAGAACTATTTTTCACTGTTCGATTTTCAGCATATGGTGATAAACAAGATCAATTTAAGAAATTTGCTGAAGGCGTAGCTACTTCAAAAAATCTTCTCCTAGTTGAAATACCAATAACAGATTATGGGGATAAAGAAAATGAACAATTAGCTAAAGAATACTCTGTTACTAAAGAAGATTATCCAGTATATAAGTTATTCATCAAAGGAAAAGCAAAACCAATCGATTACACAGGTGATAAAACTGAAGATGATCTTAAACGTTTCCTATCACAGAATACAAGTAAATAGAAAAAAATGATGTTTATTTCATATTAAACAAATTCACTCGTATTGTAGATCTTTGGTTTGGCTTATCTGGTACAGTTCAAGAGTTGGATCTTATATCGGGAGAATTCGTTGATGCCTCGTTGGCAAAAGATGAAACAAATCAAAACGCCTTACTTGAAAAAACACGACAACAAGTCAAAGGTTTAGTCGATAAAAAAGATCAAAAGAAGTAAACACACTTTAACATTCGTTTTACATAAATTTTGATTGTTTATCTTATGACAGTGGAGAGACTTACATCAAAATAATGGAAACAGTTATCAAACAAGGCACTGATTTTCTTAAACGCGAAGAACGACGTGTACAAAATTTATTGAAAGGAAAGGTAAATATTGGATGGAAAGATTAAAATTAAAACTCGCATTTTATTATTATAAAAAGAGGTTTACATTGAATCAATCTATTTGTGTTAGTTGAGCCTATTAACTATATATATATATATATATATGTCTTCAGAACAGTAGCACATTTCTATCATTTAGCGAAGTCTAATAATATAATATATGATACCTACCCTACAGATAAGTTTAGTTATAATTCTGAATAGAAGACTTGTCTGTACAGAATATTTTCATTACAAATGTAGATCGACTAGTGGCAAGTACAGTCCGAATTCACCCACTAAGAAGTTAGAACGCTCTCAAACAAGTCATTCAAGATTGAGCAGTTTTTACTAGACTTTTTAGAGATTTTTTGGTGTCGTCGGACATCCAGTTGTATCAATATATTATTTTATTGAGAAGACATACCGATGAATATAGCTGCTCAATCATTTCGTAGCAACATTCTTACATGAATTTAGTATTTCAATTTTGATTGTCTGAGCGAATGACTTTTTTGTATAATTTCTTGTTCCATTTTAGATAACCAATGAAAAACGAGTAGAGTTACAAAATCGTGCAAATATTCTTCTTTCTTTCAAATCATCGAAAGAAACTGCAGCTGGCGCTGACAAAGACGAGCTCTAAACGAAATCAACTCCGTTCAATCAAAGGACTTACATAGAAAATTAGATTGTATGTAATTTGTTGTGTCTTTCAATAAGTTTTAGTGATGGAGGAGTGGTGAAAATCAAAATGAAAAATCGTTGTTTAAAAACATAGATATATTCAACTGCATTCCCAATTGTTTGTGATTGTTTTTATTGCGTGTAGTGATGTTTTAGTTGTTTTGGTTTTTCGTGCTTTTTGGCTTTGTTTTGAATGCAATAAAAACCGTTACGATGTTTAGGATTACTGTTTCATTTTTTCGAAAGCAAACTTAGGAGTTACTACTGATATAATTAGCTTATTAATATTGAATAATGAATTCTTGTAGATAATGATGAATCAAATATTTCGAAATCCTATTCTGATTGGAATGGTATATCAGTTGTAGTTAGAAGAAAGGTTCTCCTCAGAACTGTTCAAAGCATGTTACTTATTGAGATAATTTATCTGTAAATCATTTTCTTATTATTACTCTGAATAAAAAACAAATATAGTGTTTTCAGCGAATAATCAACATTGAACAAAAGACGATTTGCTTGTTTCATTTACCAACAACTATGAAGACTCAAAATAGTATAGAATATCATACATTCTGATCACATAACGATCACCGCTGATAATAAATATGTTTGTTAGTTTGACATCATTCTAATATAAAAATTTCTTTCGTCTAAGACATGTTGGATACCTCACATACAGTATTTTCTAAGATATTGGTATACATAATTATGAGTTTGTGAGTTGTTCGAATCAAGTTTTTTTCAACAGAGCTACGACACTTAATCTGTGTTATTTACAAAAATAGCTGTACTAGGTATTTTCTTACGTAATAAATATTTGATTATTCGTAAAAATGTAAGATCTACACGATTTCGATGGAAACATCAACAAATTTTTTTGATATGGTTTTTGCCTATGATCGTGAAAAATTTAGCAGATTTAAGTACCAATCGTGATATTTGTTGCTATAAGATGTGATAAATTTATACGAATATTTCATTGATATTCCAACTGTAGACGACACATTTTGGAACATTTCAGTTATAAAATCTATTTTCATACTTCATCTCTTCAATAAAATTGATAATGAGTTTCATCTCAAGAATATGATAAATGTTTGTTATTAGTATATTTTTCAACAGTTTACTGCCATCTGTACTGAAAACTTATGCATTTATTTCATAAACGTGAATAACTTATTTGCAATGCCTAATAAGTTTTGTTGCAAGCCTAGAATTGTATTACAATAAAAAAAGAGTACAAGCAACTATCAGACATGCGTTGAAATGTGGAAATTTTGAGTTAAATTGAATCGATTTTTTTTCTAAAGAGAATACGCTAACATAACTTTCATCGACACACACTCTACCATTTTCAATCGCAATCCGCCTCGTCGCTATGGATATAATCGTCTCCGTGGTGATTATTTAATAGTAAATACAACCATTTAGAAATTTCACACAAAATAGGATTAGTATACTATCAAGTTCTTTACATGTGATGTTTATGTAAGATTGATAAGAACTTTTTAAAAATTATTATTGTACATAGCAAGAGATTTTACTCCATAGATGTCGATAGTGAGCAATGCAGTGACTTGTGATAGGCCGAACTAATCAAACATCGTTCAATTGAAAAAAGAAAGAAGGTGCAGCTGTAGCAATACAGAGATTCAATATTTCTAATGATGAGTGAACCAAGCAAAATCAAAGTGATTGCTTCACACACTCTTTTTAATTTGCACGCTATTTTGCACTTTACTCGAAAAAGTGAAGTGCACGTGCTGCACTCTATTATAACATTTCTCATTTTGTTTTACATTTAATTTTAATTTATAGTGCCTGTTTCTTCTTTACAGTCAATTTTCTTACTTATTATGTTCTTTGATTAATGCAAATAGTCTTTTCTTATTTATTTTTCATATAATGACTATGTATACATGTACAAAAAAGTCTAGAGTAGAGGCCTTGCATCGACACTATTTTCCTGATTTATTTCTGACTTTCTAAAGGTGCCCTGATTTTCCGGCTGTTGTTCGGAAATCCTGGTTTTGTCCTGATTTTTTTAAATTTATTTTTGTAGACCGCATATACGTCATTTTGACGTTTTATTCGGTTATGTTCAACATTTCCTAAACAATTCATAGACATATTTATAGAGTAATTTCTATAGAAAGAAAGATTGTACTCAAATTTTTAATTATTGTGTGCACTCATTTTCTTGCAATCAGTCTAAGCTTCTTCTATTTCGAATTAATTGATTCTTTGAAAGCAGCTATTTCGTCATTAGTGATTATGAACTGTAATTCGCTGATATTCACATCATTCGGTTCCAGACCATGCATAGTTGGATTAAATCTAGTAAGTCTTATTTCAATATTCAGTCGGTTTATTAAAGTTTTCTTGTAAACGCTTTTATTTGATTATTTTTAATTTGGTTGTTTCATGTGTGCGAAGAGTAGAGATAAAAAGACAAGGAAAAGTAGGAGTGAAGGAAGAAAGTGCGATGCAGGAAGATGGTTTGAGTGTTGAAAAGATAGATATAGAATTTTTAAATGTGAGAGAATACGATTTCTCCTTATTTCTTTTTACGGGTATTTTCTTAATAAAGATCCCATTTTGACTAGAAACAAATGACAATCCAATCGAAATGGGTACCCCGTCCTCAATGCTATATGCCCGAGAAAAAGAAAATGCATGCGTAGAGATAGCGATCGAAAAGGAAAGAACAGAACTCAAAACTCAAAATATGTATTCGAAGAAATTTAATCTAGTAATTTCAATTAGCTATCATTGATGGACCTAATTTCGTGCAGTTTTCATCCTGAATAGTAAATCTATGATCAAGATCCACGATGGGGGGGGGGGGGGGGCTAGCCCTTCTCCCTATTGTTCAGCCTGTCAGACAGGCTCTCTTCCAAACTTTTTTCGCGATATGTATGCAAAAATTTCTACAGAACCTAGGTTTCTGAGAATCTCACAGATAGTGCATATTTCATTGTTACTGTGCTCATACTGTGAGCTGTCTGCTGAATCTTCTAGATTTTATAGCTAGTGTAAAGAATATCGTCGTTTCAGCGCATCTAGTAAGCTGTCTGTGCTGAAAATTAGACGAGATGTTCGTTCTTAGACATTCGAAATAGGTAATCTATTTCAGATTACTGTAAATTAAACATAAAGAAATTCTATTTAAAGGATTGTCTGGGAAATTTTCTGAACACTGTCTGCCAACAAATTTAACCCCTACCAATCCCAAAAACGATGGAGAGCCTTGACTATGATAAGACTTAAAATGTCCTGATTTTTATCGAAATCCTGATTTTTTTCCAAAATGTGTTCTGTCTGTTTACCTGATTTTTAGGCATGGGCCGCTGCGACCCCTGAGAATATGAAATGTAAACTATTATTTCTTTTTTCTAGATATATTTATATATTTGCACTTTGTTTCTTGAAACGGAGTACAACATTTCACTTAATTTCGAATTCTCATTAGAAACACTGCAGAGATTGGGTAACTATATCGAAAAAGAAAATTAGAGAAATCAGCGTCTCGACCGAAAAATTGATGTAATCCTAACGAGGCAACCGTATATCATATTTTTTCAGATATTATGCCACTGCCCTTCGATTGGCCATTTCCTGAACGACCTACCAGATGTTATAAAGCAGTATCGACAGTGACCATTGGACTTGTTGGTACATTGAGTAGACTATGGATGAGTAAGTCATAAATTATCTAATGCAATATACAAGTAGAACAAATAATGAAATATTGATTGTTTTCTAATAGAATATATTACTTCGGTTCGCATTGAAAATGGTGAGAATTATTATTTATATATTTAGACTAGCTAGAATTTATTAATTCAAAGGTGATATTCTTCTAAATGCTGTTCTTCATCGAGATCCCAAACGACCACTGATTACCACGGCTAATCATCATTCTTGTAAGATCGTTGCTTCTTTTTGTAAATAAACTATGATCAGTCATTATGAACTTTAATCTATAGGTTTGGATGATCCATTGTTGATCGGTATATAAACGGTAGCTTTCTTCTTTTCTGTCAGCCTCATATAATTATTCGTCGTTATCTATTAATTGTCTTTTGTTTCCATCGTTAGTCAAAGTTTCCTTTTTCAACTATAGGAGCTACTATGCCGTATCGTGTTCTTTGGAATCGTCCACGAATGCGTTGGTCATTGGGCGCTGATGATATTGTATTTACAGTAAAAAGACATCAACGTTTCTTCAGTCTTGGTAAGACAATACCAATAACACGGGGTGATGGTGTGTATCAGCGATCAATGAATTTTGCATTAGAAAAAATTAATCAAGGCGATTGGGTACATGTTTTCCCTGAGGGTAACTTTGTTTTGTTCAAGTGCTATATTTTTCTATTGAAAGATATTCTTTAGCAAAGATTAATTTAACAAAAGAGTTGATGAGACTCAAATGGGGTAAATTGAATCTTGAATGCGAGGATTGATGTTACAAACAAGTAAAATTTCAGGTGTCGGCCGTCTCATTGCTGAAGCAAGTATTTGTCCATTAGTTGTTCCATTCTATCATCTTGGTAGGAAACATATTATAAGATAATTTTAGATGTCTTTGTTTTTCTCGCATTAGGAATGGATTCTGTATTGCCTAATGTGGAACCTTATGTTCCTAAAACGGGTCAAAAAGTAAGTATTTATATTGGTGAGCCACTAATCTTAGATGATCTCGTAGAAAAAATGAAAAAAGAAAATCGATCATTGGTAGGAATATATTAGATGTTAATTTAAATTATTCTAATCAAATCCGTTCTATTTTATAGCAAGAAATACGTAAAGCTGTAACTGATGTCATTCAAAATGAATTTGCAAAATTAAAATCAAAATGTGAAGAATTACATCGACAGCATCTTGCCAGTGACTCTTCTTCATCACCTTCGAAAACCTAATGGAAAACGATATGTTTTAAGTGTTTCCATTGTTACGTAGTGAACTTGTCTCGTTATTAGTACAGAGGAAAATAAACCGCGCGACAGTGCTATATCGATAGGACAATAATTACTTTTTAGATTGTTATTTAAAAAGAATATAGATGAAATATAGTAAATGAATCTATACATCATTTTTGTTTCGATATACATTATCAGACACAACTCAGAAAGGAATCCAACGAATGTAGCTACATTCTTTTCGTTTTTTAATCAGTGTTGAAAAGAATGCAGTTGTCTTCAATCGATATTAAGTTGTAATGCTTGTGATCCATTATAAACAGTTAACATGAATATCACATAAACTGTATAAATCGTCTCTACGTTCATATTGACAATGATTTAAGAATCAATGAAACGGAACGTAATACAAAGTTGGTTGAAGTACAAGCAAAAATATCTGAAGTTTATGAATTTACAAAACTATGACAAATATGTTTCTCTCTTTATCTACTTTGAATCTATAGATAAAATTTCAACTGTGGTTGCTGTTGCTCTCACTATTTCCGCTACTACAATCTATGAACAAATGAATTGTGTTGAATGGTTGAATTAAGTGTTCTTTCTCTACCGAAGTTGTACTTTTTTCTATAGTACCGCGATATATAGAATCTTTCAATAAGATCAACACATGATTGATATTCGATTATATTTAAAATATTATTGCCTGTTTATAGAATACTATATTTCATATGAGCACTAAATCTGTAAGTGTTGTTTCATTAACGATGACTATTAGTAGTATTTTCGACTGAGTTAAAACAGACTCTGTTTGTTTTCACACGAACAGTCGGAAAGATTTATCTCATCGATCTTTATTGTATTTGATAATTTAAACAATAAATCAATTATGAAAATGTTTTTACTAATAATTTATAAAGTTTCATATATTTTTTATAATTAACTAATTAGAATCATACATCCTGTTCAAAAATGGCAAATTTTTATAAATCATTCCATGACAACGTCTTAATAGAGATATACTTGTAAGAAATTCACTGACGCTCTCCAACAATTACAGTATATTTCAAGTACTACATAGACTTGTGTTATTTTTTGCTTTTGCATGCAGTGTACCGCTTGAAGAAACTCATTCAATCATATCTGTAGCTATACTTCTGGTTCAGATAATCAATTTTATCCCTTATCGTATTAGAAAATATCCGTGAATGTTTATGTCAACTAAAAATCAAACAAAAAGCTAGGATTCATTCTTTATTGTAATTATATGTAAGTTTATCTTAATAGATACTATTACCCATTTCAAAAAAGAAGGCGGATGGATACAGCTATTATAGCTGTATCCACCCGCCTTCCTTTCTGAAATGGATAATAGTACAGGAACTGTTAAGACCGGAAATACTTTATTCTCTATCGAATATCAAATATTTAATTGTTTGTATAGATATCGATCGAGTATCATTCAATAAGTATATTAAAATCATCAGAAATAATTATTTAATCAATATTGCAATGAGTGTTACTTATACGAACTTCAAGTAGTGAGATGATTCTAATGAAAGTATTTATTAAACGTTACCAACACATGAAATATTTCGTTATCTTTTGAATGAAGATGCATGTAGGAGTAAATCTTACTCATTGAATGGAATTCATTTTTTGTGTCAAATTTTAGTCGATAGCTGTAGAATTTATAGATAAATCATTATTTGGAATATTATTTTATGGCTGATGATACTCATTTTTAATTTCGTATGGATATATGGAATTGTAATTGTGTTTTACATATTTATTCGAATAGGCTTATCAAAGTTTGGCCAGTGTATGCCACTAGTTAAAAGACTAATTCTATCGGTGGAATTAATTTGCATTGTTGTTTTTCGATTTATCTTCTCGTTCAATTTAGTGTACATTTGACTCGAATCGATTTAGAACGTTGATTGAAATTTTTAAACTTTCTCAGCATTGTCGTCAACAAGGCAATGCATCGGTTAACAGTGGCAATGCTCTATCGTGCCATCTTCGAAAACAATCGGTCGACCGATGTATCAGTCTCAATCTTATGCGCGAAGAAGCAGTTGTCAACGTAAGATAGTAATCATGTCACTGTTTCGATGATCCATAACATGTTCTAATGTAAACTGAAATTTATACTTGGAAATAGTAATTATGATCTGTATCGCAAGATCTAAAATCACACTTTTTTCTATTGACATCTATACATCAATACTATAAGCAGCAGACATCCGTTTCACTAACGATGACAACGAACAATAGAATTTTCTCAATAACTATCGATCTGAAGATTAACTATAGAATATAGTATTAATTGTGGTAAAGTGTTAATTTATTAAATTAGGATAATAAAGCTTTAATATATATAATTACAACTAACTACGTAATGTAAGTCATAGAAACGTCAATCGTCATCACTTTTATGGATTACGAATTCATTGTTAACGTTAGGTTTTTGATAGGGTGGTCGATTTGTTACTGGTTCAAACATGGGTGTTCTATGCGTACGTAATGTCGGTCGTGTGTAAAGACGTGTTTGATATGTTCGCAGTGTTTGCACTCGTGGTGTTGTTGATTGTGTTGTTAATGGATTTCTTTTGCTTTCATAACCACCACCAATTTCCCATTGTTGAAAGTCACTCCAATCACTTAACTTTGGACAAAAACGTTTCCCTAATATGGAGCATTTTTCTTCGTAGGCTTTCCGAGCTTCACGTTTTTGCTCTTCACATTTTGTTTTCCCTGGATGTAAAAAACTACGCCGAGCACGCAGAAGAAATTGTAAAGCTTCGTTTGAATCAACTAAAAAAATGGTATCATTAAAGAAAACAAATCATTCATATGCATATAATCTCACTCTGAAATTCATTTTGATCTGATCCTACAACAGTAGTGACAGTCAGAACCAAAAGAAAGAATGTCCACTAATTTCAAAAATAAAATAAAAAGAATCAATGAGCGATTGCATTAGTTAAAACATACCTTCATGCTCAGTTATATTTCAGCAAATTATACTAACATAATACTGATGTTTTCCCCTTGTCTTTTATATTAGACACTTCGTTGCTAGAAGAAATATATGAAATGTCAGTTGTTGAAAAATAGCATCCACTTCAGAGAGCAATAATTATCAAACAGAAGCCGAAGAATATTCATCGCCAACTGTGTCTTGTCTATCAAACACATCTCTTTACTTGAAATTCTTCAACTGATACAGACTAACTATTAAACAATCATTTGTAAACGAATCCAATGAATAGATATTTATTTCATTGAATATCTTATGACTAGAATTCCGATACACGAGTTTTTTAAGTGGTACATCATCATTTCCCACTATAGAACAAATACTATTCATAAGAACGATACGCAACAGATATAAAGAAATTTGAAAGCAATAGAAATAACTAATACTCGTACGCGTCATTCTCTCATTTTTTCCTCGTAATATGAAATGAGTTGGAAGAGACTGATTATTTCACAAACTTTCCTATCATTACTTGACAACGAACGAAAACGAGATGTTCAGTTAAGACCACCCCCCCCC